>JAPYZF010000580.1:0-30937 GCA_030523045.1 Meteorus cinctellus | reverse complement strand
GGGGGGGGCCTGTGAAATTTTCAAAGCGCAACTATAATTTATAGACAGAAATGATATGGTGGCCGGATGTATGTTTGTATACGTTATTAATCTTTATAAGTATCGTGATGAATGATCATCATTACAGAGGAGTAACGCTCCTCGTTTTTTTTAGCCCAAGTGTTGTGATTTTTATCAATATTTTTCACAAGAATGTTTCTCATTTGTTATGAGAATTCTTTTGTTTAGACGTGTATTAAAAACAACGGCAGAATACGCACTTTTAGATTTTAACGAGTCCAAAGGGGGTTCAGCTTTTTTTTCATCTTTTTCTCTCCTCGTCATTTCTTTATTTCCCTTCCAGCGTACTATTTGCCTTCATTTCTGTCTTCGTTGGCTCTTTTTACTGATGCGGTTAATGGCTCAGCGCACACTCCTCGCACGCGGCGTAAATTATCGCCAGATGCTTGGCATCCAAACAGCATGTCCGATATTCGCCGCAATTTTGCACCTCAAAGTCGCGTGGGTGAGACTTGAAGAGCCACAACATTCCTTTCGCGGAATTATGCCTGATGTAAACATATCTAACTGTCCTTCTCAACACTTTCCATGTAATTCAAATATAGAATAATATGTATCGCTACGTTTTCTTGATACTTTGTCGGGACATTACGTATCAAGCTTTTTCTCCATTTTTTCTTCACTTCTTATTGAATACAAATCGTAAATGAGACATGTCAGCTCCACATTGACCTCGCTTCGATTCCGCATATGTTTATATCATTCTACAATACGTTGTCGAAGTTAGCTGCTTCTACACTCCAGTCATATCCATCACGTTTTTCAATGGAATATTTCATGTAGCAATTGTCATATCAATACAGATTCAACTAGATACAAAAATGGGAAAAAGAAGATTTTTATTGAATATTGCTGGCGACTCAATACCACATACTAACTATCTTCAAAATGGTATGCCATATTTATGACACAACTTTGAATTCCGGTCTAATGAACTACATGTAGTTGCACGAGCTCATGAACTAACAAAACACACGGGCACTGGCATTGCGCCTTGTTCAAGTCTGCAATTTTAGAAAATGTCAATTAGAAAGAGTCTATTGGTCAATATGATTTTATTAGTTTTTCATAAAAAAAAAAACAAAAAAAAAACTGCGAATTTGGTTGCAATCAGTTGTTATCTGCTAAGACAACAGAGAACGAAAACTAACTTTCATCCATGATTCCAATCGATAACCGAACGAATGTTCACAAATAATCTGTTTTCATGTTTGTAATTAACTTCCCGATAGGAAGTTATTGTATTCACCCCGAAAATGAAAAATCGATTTTTATGTATGTATGTATGTATGTATGTATGTATGTATGTATATGTGCATGTACTTATGTATGTATGTGGTAAAAGTTTTTGTCGTACCATTTCGCCCGAACTAATAACGCGATTTGAATGGCCCGTGACGTAATCAACAAGACTTGACGTAACTTGGTGCTGATTAAGTTTTGATTTGATTCAGTTGCATAGTTTTTTAGTTATTTCATAAACATAACTGAAAATGGAATTCAAACGAGAAAATTGAAATCTCTGCGGGACTCGACGAGCGAAGATAGCAAGTATCATCGGGAAGTTATTGATGTGATACCTATTGGTATCAAATATGAAAAAGCGATTCTCCAATTAAGTAATACCAAAAAATACCTATTACCAGATATGGGCACTCCACTCGTGAGCGAGCGAGCAAAAACAACTCTACTTGTTTCATTTTTCATTACACAGGATCTCTTGCTTCATTTACTCAATCACCTCTATCACATTAAGGTTTATGTAGAAAATGGGTGCAAATATGAAGAGTGATGGCCCATAAAAAAACTAACTCACACATTAAAGTTGTGATGACAACCGCAGGGAACTTTATAAATTTTAGATACACACAGAATTTGATGTCTACAAAAAAAGTATTCTCGAGTAATTTGAATGCATGCAATAAAATTCCATTATTACTGGAAACTTCGTCAAATTGATGAAAATTTTTTTTTTGTCACATATTCTATTTCTATAACCACTTCATTCTCAAACTCAATTGCTGTATATTATGATAAAATTTGGTGCAGCGAACGATGTCAAATCTTATATACTGATGATGATGATGATGATGATGAAGAAGATCAATTGTTCAGTCAGACTATACACATGGAAAATAGCCAATCTACGTTTCTATGATACACACATGAGTAATTTCATTTATAAGTCCAAACATGAGCTAATGAGCGGCGTGTGTAAAAAAGCGATTGGAAAAGAAAAATGGAAGATAAAAATGACGATTAATTATGTAGACATCGTGTATATGCGGCATATTGTTGAGCGTCTATTAGTTTATGTCGTGTTCAATGTTTCGCCAGATAGGAAAATAACTTTTTTAATTATTTTTTTTTTCCAAATGTCAACATGCGGCATGTGGAGACTCGTATACATAATGTGTTTTAAGGTCTGCTGTACGCATGTTATTTTGTACATAAAAAAATTGTGCGGAAAAATGACGAAGGGGATTTTTTTTTCCTCGTATAAAGTACGCAATTTGATAAATATCCTTCATATTTTGTGAAGAAGTCAATGTCACCAAACAGACTTTATGAATAATTTATATTTGATGCGGATGTTTATTTTATGCTTGAAAATGTAGAAAATTGGTATTTTATTTTGAACATCAAGCACGGAAACAGTAGCACATAACGTTATATATTGTGAATTTGGCTCCCTCTTGCACCATTACTTATTAGTACTTTATTCCACACCACATACAAATTTGCAATGATTATCGAATCAATCAATTGGTGCGCAATGTAAAATGTCATACAATCGTAATGTCCATCAGATAAATCCATGGTTTTCATGTAGACATATCGATAAAAAACAAAGTTCATGCATATAATTGCGTCATACATATTATCCGTAATGTTTAATGTGTAATATGCAATCCGAAGGTGAGATTTTCAAACTGAACAATTTTTTCAGTTTGTAAACATTTTTATGTACGGATTGCATTTTTCAAGTGAATCATCACTAAAATAACTATTAGCATTTGGAACTCAAAAAATCGAGTTTTTTCACATAAATTATTTAATATTCCGATAAAATGATATTCTTTATTCAGTGTAAAAAAAAAATGTTCGAAAGACACATTTTTACTTATCACAGAGTCTTCTGAAACTAACTGGCTAACTTATTTTTCTTAACAACTGAGGTCTTGTTATTGCAATAGCATTTGGTTACAGTGAAAATTGATGTGTGCATTCTAGGGCTATAAGATTGTACTCTGTCTCATTACTTTGGGCACAAAAACTTTGTTTTACTCCGAAAGTCATAAAATCGATCCTGCTTCGAGTGACAAAAATACGCTGACCAAATGTTATTGCATTATCTAAACTTTCCCTTAACTGTAATATGAGGCAAATATGAAATATAGAAGAAACGATATTTGGAAAAAGAATTGACGAATTCAATAATAATTACACGAGCGAGATCTCGCATCATCTATTTTTTACAATATGTATGTAAACAGTATGTTTATAAAGTAATGTATAATATAATGTATCTGTTCAACACAACTGTTCCTGATACATCAAACAAAAAAGATAACTTGAATTCACTCTGAATATCAGATTAAAATGGAATATTTCACTTGTATTTACTGATATTTTGAAAAGAGTAAATGTATCTGCCATTATTCTCCAATTATTTCATTCGACGAACAGAACCAACGGTAAATTGCTAATAAAATATATTTGGACGGTTCATGTTGAACTAGAAACGAATGTTAAGATTTCTCTGATGGAACTATTTTCGCCAGTGTGTACGAAAGTATGTACGCAATCGCATATAGACGAACGAAAAAATGGGGAAATAAAGTGAAGAAATTTTTTGTTCCTCGTCTTTTATAATACACATACAGTTGAAGCTTCTACGACTGTGACTCAACGTACTAAGATAGTATCCGGTTGCCCTGGGAAACGTGCACTGCTTGGTTAAAAGCTTTCGCACAAAACACCCGGGTTTATATATCATGTACATATACATAGATATATTATATACATTATGCACATAGATGCTCTTCACATGCGCAAATCTGGATGTTACATGCGATACGGGCGTTCACACGACGCTATTGGACGCAGAAATTCAGGGAGATATAAAAAAGATGAGAACTAAAATTCTCGAGATTGTCGTTTTTCCCCTAATGCGCCTCCCTATACTATTCAACTTGAGCAATAAAGAGAAATAAAATCAGCTCACTTTGACTGCACAAAGAAAGACCCCGTGAGAAAAAAAGTTTTAAATTTTATGCAAAGATATAATTTAACATAAATACATCATTTTTATGAACGACAATCCATTACTGTAACAGAAAAAGATTAAGTTTGACGTCACTGTCTTTCTGTCATTACTCTTCATCAGTTCAATATCACATTTGGAAAAATTATCTTAAAAAAATGAATTTTCTGGACGTGATAGTATAATTCTTCAAACAATACTGGATTGGCCTCAAAATTTCAGATCGATTGATCAAATAGGTCTGAAGAATAGCTATAATATGAACACAGACGCAGATGCAAGAGCCTCATCGGGAAGGGGATGCACTTATTTTTCGTATTGAATGAAGAGAAATTAGCAGAAGAAAAAAACATTGTATCCCTACTTGGGTTGACTCGATAGAATCAATAAAAATATGAAACGAAGAAACTTACTTCTAATAATTTTCTAATAATCGAATCCTCATTAAACGTTTATCTATTTAGCAAATTTTTATTTTCTCCTATTAATTTTTCGTTCAAATAAAAAAAATTTCTGATACAATGGAGAAAATGGCGTACACCTCTATGTCTATACCGGCAGTTCATTATATTTCGTTTTTCCTCCTCTCTCAACATTAACAGTGTCTTAGTGACACAGTAAGCAAGACATCTTGAAATAATAGTCGAATGGTTAAAATACAAAGTGATATATGTAATGGAATAATTAATAATAGATTACTAAAATAATTCTTGTGAGGAAAAGTAAATGTAATGTGCATATTTAGTCCAGGAAACAAACGCTTTTTTAGTCAACTTTTGTACTCGGGATCGGAAAAATATAAACGAGGTGTCATTCGATTCGGGATGACATGTAGATATTTTTTGAAAGAAATGAAAGTGTGCTCGCAAAAATTGCAATAATTATGAACAATTAACCGAAAAAAAGGGGTTTCGTTTTTTTCCGAATATCTCGAAAACTAATCGAGATTTTCAAAATTTGAAAAAGATTCGAAATGAGAAGAAAAATTCCTGAAGAAAGTCTCGACTCCCGGAACTGTAGGACCAATCTTGATAATTTTTCCAGAGGGGTGAAAATACGGCCGAAAACGGGTGCTATATAGCTTGCGCAAGCCTCGCCTACTTCGGATATTTAATGAATTAAAATTATAAAATTATTAAATATGAATATTAAGGAATGAAAAAATTTAGGGACTTACAAGATGAATGAATAAACAATAATCCGTCAGAAAAAAATTTTTATCCCAATTTTTCAATGAGTTATGCAATCGTTAATCAATAATTTTTTGCTGCTTGAACATGAACATTGCAAGTGTGATAATTGTTAAACTGCAAACTTGAGAATTTTTTCCTTCCTTGGAGCTATCCTTGAAAGGCTTCAGAGTAGATCCCCATTGGAAAAATTGACAAATTTTTATTTTTCAGTCTTTTATAAGCAATTTTGGTTGTTGCAATTTTATGTTGTTCCTGAACATGCAGCGTTGTTCCTTGTCTATCCCGGCGGTTTTATTAGCCAAATAGCTTAAACTAATAACATATTATTTCTCAGATTCATATAAGTACCTGTACTCACCGATCGCCGATATGTTCTCGTCATGATATCCTCCCGCTAAAAACTGAAAAAACAAAAAAGATCATGCTTATCATGATGCCATATAAAATTATTGGCTCGACAATTCAATGCATTAATTGCACTGTATCAATAAATGTTGAAGATAAATTTTTGTCTATGAATTTGTTTATCCACCTTTGTGTGCTCCAATTCATTTGCCAATAGTAATGCATAAAGGTTGTAAAATTCGAATAAGTGAAATTTTTTTTGGTTGAAAATAATATTCCAAATGCAATTCATCGTGAACGGAAATGCAGTCATATATCGGCCGTTTGTAGTCGTTGACTCCAAAATAGAAATCAATTTCTCCTGGAATTTCTGAGCGTGATATGTTTATACACGGTCGAGTTGATGGCTGATGAAACAATTAATAATTTACGCAGTTAGTTTTCCATTGACAGAAACCAAAATAGATTGATATGAAATCCTGAAGCAATAATAGATGATTGGAACTACACTGCGATGCCAGATCAAGTGAATTATAGCCATTTAATTTTCGTTTGAGAATTTATATGTCTTGTTTCTTCCACACTAGTCGATAGTTTTGGAAAATTACGAAACTTATCAAAGCAATCAGTTTGTGGGTAAATGGATCATTGAAATGCTCTCAAGAACTGTAAATAAAATATTCACTCAATAAAATAGAAATGTTTTGAATAATTTTGAGGTTGTGATTGCAGTATTGCAATTAAATTGCTTATACGTAATGACAGCAGTTGGGTTTGCATATGGAATACGGAGGAAAAAGAAATTCACAATACTCTTGCCCCCGGATAATTAATCGAGATTTACATAATGTATCAATAACAAATGACGTGAAAATGGCACATACGACCTCTTGATTTTGGTCACGCGATTTCTATATGCATCAGTTGAGAATGAAGTCAATTGAGAATTCATACCACGATTACTTCTCTCTAAACAGCATAACCCAATAAAAAATAATACTTTCGATGTCTATTAGACAATTTGCTTCTTTCAATTTATATTTCAATCAATATGATGAAATAGTATTTAACATCAAACCAAACATTTTCTTCATCACAACTATATAAGTATATATATTTGAAAAAATATAGGGTGAAGATGCGCATGCATTATATCAGTTTGTGTGCCATAATATAATACGTGAGAAAATACGAAAATACGAAAATACGAAAATATGAGAATACGAGTGAGTGGAATTATAATGCTTCACCTCCCATAGCTCGTTTAATTCTTGTCTAACTACAACACGCATCGCATTCTATGCTACAACACCTTCTTCAACTTACATTCAAATGTCATAAAGTACATTAATTTACTCTCTTCTTTCTTTCACGTATATGACACAATATTCTCTCAAGTATTTACGATCTAATTACAAGGTCAGAACTTGTTATACATATGCAAACGAATGTAAGTACGACTAATGAAACATAGTGCATGGAAAGCGGAGAGGCAGTGAAGAGGGAAATAGAATTGACAAAGAGCTATTCGAACAAATATCATAACTATATCTACATACAATGTGGCGAATTGTGTTACAATTCGTCGAACATGAATAATGAACAATTTCAACCTTTCATCTATCATAAAGAAAAAAACAATAACGAGTTATTATTATGATTGGATATTCTTCAAAATCATGGTAAAACATTCGACCTTATCTTTTCATAACTATATATCTGTATATCTATAAAGAAAACAAAAAAAATATACAATGTTCATCAGTTTGGCGCGACGTGTCGGATTGGTGATTGGTTTGTGTCTCTGTTTAGAGATAGATTGTTTCTATGTTTGTGTGAGCCGCAGGAGATACCCTTATGTTTACTCATTTATAAAGACAAACTGCTGGGTAGAACTACTGGTGGGTCAAAACCTTAACAAGTTCATTTGAAGATAAACGACAATTACATTCTTCCAATGTGGTAAAAATTACTTGATCAACTAATAACACAGAAACTATGTATTGAGTCGTCTATGTCAGATCAATAATTATGATGGATCACTTGTATAAAAAATGCAAGAAATATCATCACTGTTTTACACTTGTATGATTGGCTAATCATACAAGCAAAACAAATTAGAGAATCATTATGAAGAAACATTGGAAATTCGGTAAATTATACATTATAACGTGAATAGAAGGAACATTTTTCGCCATGGATACATATCCATTGCATTTGATATTTTTATAATATACATATATATTTGAGAGTTATGAATATTCAATATCGATAACATACTCTCAACATAATTGTATTCAAACTAATGAGGACGTAATGGAATCAATGGACGAGTATGTTGATATGATAAGAAATAAAAATGAAATTCTAATGAGAGCATACGATTATTAAAATAAATTAACTCAAATCTTTACCCACGTAAAAACCATAAAAAGTTAACATCGTAAATTTTCACTTTTACATTAACTTTGTTCTCCAAACAAAATCTTATTCTCAATATTCTTCATTCAATTTCTCATTTCAAAAATTTCCCAATTAAAAAAATGTATAACTGTGGAGTAGATGAAGATGAGAGGGTAATACTTCAACAGTGACAATTTAATGCAACTCTGGTATCGATAATATTGTAGAGAATGTCATAATGTTAATGAGACAGTCATAACAATATCGACATTGATGAACCCGTAATTTATGCTCCACCGTACAGAGGAAAGAGAAAAAAAGAAAAATAATACGAAGAGGGAGAGAATAAAAGGCAAATAGCTGCGCACGTCAATGTGCCTCGTTATTTTTATCATTCGCACTCATGTATCAAAATCAAACAGGAATTACTACTCCCAAGCTTTTATCTACACCCGGAATAATAATATCATTTGTATTTTCGCGAAATAAATGAAATTTCATCTAATTCATATACATCAATTCAATGTCTTTTTTTTATAAATGTTTTCGTTTCACAACACTCTCACACATGGAATATGTTAAAATAGTACCAAAGTATAACGTGAAAATAGGGCGTTTGATATGCTGTGATAAAAGTCAATATTAATAAAAAATATACATATGAACGCACAATATTAAAATCAAAATTGAAGGACGTGATTTGCTTGAGTAGGAAGCAAAACCCGACTTTACTCGGCCTAAATTCATACTCCAGTCTCGATGAATTGCTCTGGATTATGAGGTTTGGCTTCTAGATTTGTAGACACGACATTTCACTCTGTGGGACGAAAATTTTGAGTAAAAAAATTAAATCGCAATATATTATATCCCGAATGAATTCAGCGATATTTTAAACTTGATATGATGAAACAAAAACGCAAGTTATATGAATAATTAATCACTGCACCATATGCAATTAACAGAGAAAAATGAAAACTTTTTCGATTAGATGCATTTTACAAAGCCGAAAATGATCGAAACATGTTGGTATTATTTTACCGAGCATGCATAGTATTTGTACTGATCATTTATAACTATAGTCCATTGATATGATTTCAATAGATGATGTTCGGTTATGAACAAAATAATTTCAACTTTTCGTGATTTACAATGGGATAAACTATGTGACTCTATAACTAATATAAATTTTTCATATTTTTTGTGAGACATTGTTGGTAAGTGAGACAGAAGGGTGTCGGACAACTGAATGGCCAATTAGAATCGTATTCACTCTGCATTTCAGACGATTCCACTCGCATACAGCAGTTATAGAACCTCTATCATGCATCACAACATAATGAATTCAATGAATACATCAATAAATAAAAATTCCAATATTCTATATATATATTAGGTAGAAACATTTAGTATTCAGTTCTTTTATTGCATGTCCATGGTGAACTAAATTGGTTTTTCTATTCAATTATACCGTCAATATGTAAAATATATGATACACTTTCATATACAAGATTTCGCCATAAATGGGCGAGTGAAAAAAAAAGAAAAAAACTGTATAAGTGAGAGTACTTCTCAGCTCACACTCTGAGCAAACTGCCGCAACTTGTAATCATAACACGCTGTTGTTCAACGTGTTTGTAGGGGCATGAACATTGTGGCATCACATACAAAAATATTCAATAACCCACACGGTTTTTATCTTACTGAAACTTTGTGTGCAGATTTACAATTAATTGGAATCATAGCAGTACGTCCAAATCAGTGCCTTGCACCTTTTGTACATTCGTATTTGTATACATTAGAATAAAAAAGTGATGTTAGCAATCACTGCATCTCATGATAGTAAAGACAAATCAAGTTCATGGATAAAAAGATGAAACAATGAAAGTGTTATATTTGGATATAATTGATAATTATGAACACATGGAAAATCGAAATTTCCATTCAATTTACTATGCAATATATTAAACACACCACTCACTCACAGAGAATCCCAGTGTCTAGAAATTGGGAATATTCACAATCTCATATACGAGCTCTCTGCGTGTGACTTATGGTTTTTTAAAACATCAAACTGACGCACAAAACGGTAAAGATTCTGCAGCTGGTGAAATAACAACAATTGAAACTTGTGATGTGTATCGGGACATCATAGTCTCCACCAGACATCAACAAGATTAAAGAAATAATCTTTAGTTTGAATGTGTGAACATAAATACCACAGTCTAAATTAATATATATGATAATGATGCATAATATAATTTACAGGAAGGTTTACTGCACGGAAATCATTCAAAAGCCCATTCCCAATTTTTGACATCAATATAACATATTTCACGCCATACATTTAATCATACAATTTGGAACTGAGCAATATAAAATACTTTGGTTATATATCAAAAAATGAAAGAAAGTAATGAATAACAAAAAACCACCTACAATTAAAGATAATATTTACGAATCATTAAAATTCATTCGCGATATGTTGATAGACACAGTGCATTGAGGAATCACATGAACATTTGAATAATAATAAGAATAGTATTCTGTTTAAAAATTATATGATTTTCCATTCTATCTCCAACTGACCACTTGTCCTTTCCTATTACGTCATTTTAAATATTCTTAGAAGAGACTATAATATGAAATGGCTTGAATCTACGTAAGTTTCCCCAAGGGGATTCATCTTGACCTGCTCTCCCCCTTGTATATATCCATATATACATATAAGTATGAAATTTACATGAGAACATAAGTGCAGCGTAGTGTGATGGTTATGTGACATTCGTACTAATTCCATAAAGACACGGACCAATCATAAAAATATTAATAATATGAAATGTAATTTCCAAAATTACAGACATGTGTGTAATATTCACAGACAATTTGATTTCATTAATGATATTGGGAAGTTCGGAAGATAACATTTTCCCCGTTCTGATCGTGTATGTTATTTGGCATTGTGAGATGGTGAGGTACATAAAATCGAATACAATTCAACACTACATGATTATCTCGTTTTGTCACAATAGTCCATCTATGCATGTTAATTTAACGCAATTTCTCAATCTCATATAAATTCTCGTCCTCGCATATATATTTTTATCAATAGAAATGTGCATTCAAACACGAAACATTAATTCTAAACAACACTATCCATGTAATAAATTTGTAATAATCATAAAATCATGATATCCACATTCCATTTTAGTGGATTTCATTCGTAAAACATATATATGTACATACAAATTCAAGATTGCTTATCAATGCTGATGCTAATAAAATCCTGGTAGTTTTTATGAACGTTAAAAGATACTGAAATTTATCATTCATGCCGATAAAAATGAAATGTTAGTACCGTCATAAAAAGTAGTTATAATAACTGTTAAGTCGGACAAATAACTTACACTGATGAAATGACCATTGAAAGCGAAAGATATTTTTTGTCCGGTTAATTTGATAGACACGATTAATTTGATATCACACCAACAGATCACAACGTGAGCACAGTGACGTGTACAGGAGGCGTAGGTAAGATTGTGATGTAGGGTTCAGAGCCCAGCGTATATCTACTCACACACAAATATATATATATGTATATACTGCAGCGATAGGTCGCAAGAGTTGAATCGCCGTCGCCGCCGCCGTCGCCACCATTGCAGTTGCCATTGCTCAATCGAGTGCGCTAGGGTTGCATTAATTTTTGACCTCGATTCTTTACTCTTCTCCTTCTTCCTCCTTCTTCCTCCTTCTTCCTCTTTCTTCCACCTTCACCGTTACTCTCCATCCTCTTTCCCATCATCGTGTTTTGATGCTATTTTCAGAGTCATGCGATAGGAGATAGAGTCATGGATGAAGTATATAAATTATGGACTGACATATATATGCATACATATTTTTATTGGAATATGCCGCCGGTTATAACATCAAACGTCTTGTCACTACGGTGATTTAATTTATACATGCAAATGTGTGTATGTGAGAAAGAGAATAATTCGGAATATGACTACATCGAAATTCAAACCGATTTCTGTTCAAACTGTGTGTCATCATCAAAGTATTGGAAATCATAACTCGAGAGAAAATATGAGAGAAAAGGGGGGAGAGTGAGAAAAAGAATTGTGACCCATTAAATACACTTTCACATTAGATTCATTCATAGAAATCTACGCCTACCCCCCCCCCCCCCTGCCCCAACCATTCGTCTGAAGTAAGAGGCAAAAAAAGGCCTCTCATTTTCCTACACAGGAGAAAATTGTTCGTATTTGTGTGAAAAAGATCCATGTTAAAATTTGTCTGTTACATATTAACCATTTTGTGTATTAATTCAGCACAATGGTCAAATGCTGTTTGACCAACTGATTCAACTCACGAAAATGTTATTTGGTATAAGAGTAATACTTTTTCAATGTTATCCTCAAAACAACACACAATTAATCTTAAAAAAAAACGATTCAGTTATAGTTCTTCCGAAAATATTTCGTTATAACAAATAAATATTATTATGTCGTTGGATTGAATACATTTATTTGTAATAAATAAAAGATTTATATTTGGTGAAGAAAACGATATTTGCTACAACTATTTAAAACTTTCTCGCGGTCCATATATTTATTTCAAATATGCCAAAAATTTCATACATAACTCCATATCCTTTTTTTTCAACTTCAAAATAACAAAACATTTTAATAAAGTCAACCATACGTAATAGTTATTAGAGTTATTAATTATTTAATAACTACATATGTATTTATGTCGTACAGTGTGTAACTTTTTGATAATTTATCAATTAATTGTATTAATATAAAGTACTTATCAAGAGAATGTTTATATTAATTATTATTCTTTGGCTCAAATGATTCTTATCTATAAATGAGTCATCAACTATTCACGAATATTCAGGCATTGGTTGAAAAAGATTGTCCTTTCCCACCGATGGTTTCCACTTATTCAAATTGTATCCGTGTGGGACTTGAATAAGTGATAAAAACTACTAGCTCTTCTAAGTGATGAAAAATAAATGAGATTTACATTTAATATTTATTTCTACATAATAATATCGTGTGCCTATAGAGCCGAGAGAAAATTGTACTGCGATGAAATGTGTTTATATTATTGGGAGGGCGTGAATCTATATAAATTTATACGCAAAGTGTTTTATACAGAGAATTGAGTTTGGAAAAAAAAAACAAAAACGTCATACACCTCTTTTTTAATATGACTGAACAAACGAAACGGTCATCTTATTGTAGTCTTTCTTCTACACTTAATAGATTATAATAGAGATGCATGTATTGAAGATCTATTGAAGATGTATTGAAGACACTTTGGAGAGATGTCATTTTATCATGAGTAGGAAGTAGATAAATGTGGGATTCTCATGCGACTGCTAAATTTAAAAGTAATAGTGGAATGTCGCGTAAAGTTATTTTATTTTAGTCAAACGTATCAAACAAATGTGTATAGATATGTACATTGGAACGTCAGGATAAAATCTATTGTACGAAGTAAATCACTGGCGCCCATCCACCCATTATTAATCAAGTGTACATTATGGTAGACATGTATAAAATCCCTATGGACGAATTAAATGACCAAAAATTAATGCCATGAAATGTATCACTAAGAGATTGTAGTATAAAAGTAAAAGTGGATAATCATATGAATTTTACATCGTGTCACCTCCAATTCAAGGGCTTCAGTAACAATAAATTCCTTTTTAATTTCATCAATTCATACATTACCGTATCGTTAATAACAGCAAACTAGTAATCATATTCAAGCTTGTTAATCAATGTTTAATTAGATAATTTGGCTATAGTTTAGCTATAATCAAAGTTTATGTACGAATATGAATATGAGATTGTCTGATTAAAACGCGAGATCATCCACTTGTCAAGCTTACTAATACATACACGCTTGATATGTAAATTCAAGGAATTGTATTCTCCGATACATAAACATATACGTGAGTGTGCGGTCGCGGGTGCCGATGCGGATGCGGGTGTGTGACTGAGTGAGATGGGGAAATCCTGCCCACAATTGGGGTGGTACCAATTTCACTTACTCGCGCGCATCGTTCGATCGTATATGCAAATGTAACGTGCAACTAGGCGTACAATATGTGTGTGTGTGTGTGTGTGTGTGTTTGCGATGGTGTGTGTGTGTAAGAAGTATAAAAGAACTTGCAAACACGAGACCATTCGAACAACCTGCACACTCACGAAACTACCACGTGAATACTCTCTTGGCTTTTGTTCACAGAGACAAAGACTTATGCCCACAGATAGGTATATAGCTTCCTCATATATTTGCATGTATCCACAGGAAAAAAAAATAACAGACATTCTACAGACGTTATCCGCGCAGATGCTCCTTCATGCGGCTTTCTCTTACTACGTGATAACGAGATTAATTTATTGTCTTCAGTAATATCATTTGTATGGAAATAAATGGAAATATTATCAAATGAAAATTTTTTAACAACTAATGGAAAGAATAAGGAAAATCATATATGAAAGAAAAAATAAACAAACGAGAGCAGGATAATATCGAGGGGAAGTGGAGAAAGTTTCCTCCAAGGGATGGCCTTTAATACGCGCTCCGATCAATTATATTATGCTTATCTTTTCTCCTGTCTCATTCATTCATCAAACATTAAAAAAAGATAAATATGTAGTAAAAATGAATGGAAAATAAAATCTCATGATGGAATTCATGATATATAATTTCATTCTTATCAAATGTGTCAATACAGAGATTTCGCAGTGTTCATCATCTACTGCGTATAAGCGATGATTCTACCACAAAAAGAAATTCGTAATAAGTTAAAAAAAATTCGCGACACAACAAAAGTTGATTGTCAAGTTCATTAAACTTTTTGCCGGCGCGTGTAGTATATGCGCCCACCCGGAAATACTGCAATTGTACGCCCTCGACCACTGTCCATTTATCAAGGGGTAAAAAAAAGTCTTTCATGATGAATTTTTTATGAAACCTTTATCATTGGATTTATTGACGGTAAAATATTTCATAGATTTATTATTTCAATAATGGAATATCTGTTTATTAACCTGCTGACGAACCTTGACTTGTCGACATTTTCGTGAAGCAATTGATGTTGATTGTCTCCTCAACGCCTCCAGAGAAATATTTCACTTATGTTGTGTAATAATATATCATTCACCAATAATTACAATGGGAATAAACGAAATATTCGCGTTAAACGTCTAGATGAAAAAAATTAGATGAATACCATTCGAAATACAAAAAAATACCCCTGACCAAAATGACAAATCACAATATCTCAACCGAAAGTTGTTTAGTATTGGAAGAAAACAGAATAACAATTGCAAATTCGAACACCAACGTTTCGGACAGAACACAAAATGCGAGCGCAATGCCAGCTGGGTGGAGACTGAGAGGACTGACGCGTCGCGACGCTCAAGCGTCTCTCCCACCCTTGCCGCCTCTCCTTTTTGGCCAGCATAACATACACAAGAAAAATGTATGTCTGTATGCATTTCATACACATATACCCTCAATCTCTTGCACTCGAATATTATATTAGTGATATGGCAAAGTGAATATCCATTGTTTTCCCCACTAACTCACTACTGTTTCTATCCGTTTACTCCATTCAACCTCACTAAACATCACACATGTCCACGCAAACATCTTTTCTCATATATCTGCGATTTTCATTGCTGGAGCGCTTTTATAAAATATCGAAACTTCGCAGTCATGTGCATATACTCTAAAAGATAATTTAATGTTTTTTTTTTTGGTTTTTTTGTTATTCATTATTATTATTATTATTATTAATATCATTTATTTATTTGTCATTTTTTTTCATTTGTTTCCTTATAATTGAACATAAAAATTCACTGAAATTTCTTCTACGCATCACTATAGAGGAAGAAATTAATTTATTATACCTAGTCAGTATATGTATCATATGTAATTTCTCTTGAGAATCATAGTGACGATGCTAAGAGGATAAAAAAATGAGTGGATGCGTGACTTCATCATCCTGAAAGTTGTGTCATATCACAATAAAGTTATCCCAACGTTGATCAATGCCTTTTTCTGTCTTTCCCCTTCCACATTATGGCATAGCTGGTGCAATCATGAAATAATATGAGATGAGTTTCAATTGAATCCAGGTGCGTAGTTTGTCTTGGAAAATTTGAATAGCCGAAGTCGATAAAAAAGATTTAAGAGACTCAGTGGTGAGAAAATTTGTCAGTTTTGCCCTTCTATTATGTTACCATCGTAAAGTTTCACCGGAAAACGGCCGTTTACGACAAATTCAGCTTTCTTCTAACAACTCCACTGTAATCCGTCGTTATAGATTTATGGCATCAATACGAGCTAAGCATGTCGATAACAGAATACCCAACCACTTTTTCTTGTTCAAATCAACGATAGTAGATGTCGACGACATCATTATACCAAAATACATTCGCACGGATTATGAGAGTGGCCAATAAATATAATTTCGATATGAAAAATGTAAGAAGATGATGTGAAGACGTAATGAGATATTTCCATAATTGTGTAGCAGAAACATGATTAATTGTAGATCTGTCTCATGTAAATTTAACGCACATCTTCAGTTTTTGAAGTACTATGTGTTGGAAAAATATGTCGCAATATTAAAAAACTCCAATTGACTACGCTACATGTTAAATTTTTCTCTCAAGACAGGTGAACACGATATTGTATGCAATATATCGATACTAGAAAGGTAAATACGGGAGAAGAAATGTCTCGAAATTAATGATGATAAGGGAGAAAAAATTTTTTTTTTTGCCATTCCCGGTGAATATTTCATTTTTCGAATATATACATCTCATTAGTCATTAACTCGGCTTTGGTATCCCATCGTTATCCGATTACCGCCTCAACAACAATCTGTCAATGTTAACATGGTGATTTTGATTTTTTCATTAATAATACATATATTAATTACTATGTACTGGTCTTGCATTATTTCAATCGATACAATAATTTTTCATAAAACAATACACATATCATGGTAAGAATATTCTGAAAATAGCTAATGAACTGTTGGAAAGTCCGAAAAAACATATGAATCGTCACTTTAAGCAACGGTTCATACAACTTTCAAAATGGGATATTGACTCGAACTCATGAAGAAATCATCACTCTAATATATTTTCCTTGAGAGATAATAATTTTGAAAACAAAATTCATTATAATCTTTGTGCGGTGACAATACATATGTGTATGTAAGCAAATCTTTGGCGCTATGCTTACAGAAACGCATGAGAAAATATACATACTTAAAAGTGTAACTGATCCCTTCTATTATGTGCAAGCATGAAGCATCCATTGGCTATATCCATTCAAATTTCTCAGCGGCATTAGTTCGTCATAGTAAATAAACAAGAGATTAATTGTTTAATCGTACAATCAAAAATGCTATATTAATACGACACAATTACCAATACAAACTGTGCTTGAGAATAATTTTAGTAATAATTTTAGTTGAGAAACCATGAAATGGTTCGGGACTGAGTAGTGAAAATTTCATTTGTAATGGTTATTTTCCTTATCGCCTGATAACTTCTCGACAAGACCCAAGACTACCAAAGTCAATATTATCGACGACCGATAACTTTCATGTAAACGGACAAGGTACGTGTTTTGGATGATGTGCGAGCGCACAATTCTGTAATCTTTTTGTCCTCCCCTCTTTCTAATAGCATTGTTTACATAGGTTTATATTTCGTGCTTCGACCATTTGATATTTTGATTTTCGTTTGTTTTCCGTTATTTGCCATAAAGACTGGTGCACAAAAGTACTACTGGAAAAAATATGAACCATTGCAGTAATAAAGCGTGAGCACGAAAAATAAAGAATTGCAGATGTAATTCATAGTGAATAATACAATATATTGTGATAAAGTTATACAGCGACATTGAACGTTGAATAGTATTATATGGTATTCAAGCTCACTATACTCACCATATTTATTATATTTGCACTCATGGTATTTCATTTGATTGGACAGCATTGAAATATTTGAAAGCATCACATTCCATTACATAACCAAAAGAAAGACGTAGAAAAATTGGAAAATTACTAGAATGAATGTTCTACGTAACGGTATGTACTGTTTAAAAGTAAATAACCTCTTCAACAATCAAACAGAGCAAACTATTTCAGGCATGCATCCAAACTCTTACGCATTCCATGTTTTGCATTTTAGGCGATGAAAAAAAGAATATGCCAATGAAGAAAGCATGCCCATTTAAGGAAAAATGCTATCGCAAGAATCCTATTCATTTCGAGGAAATGTCGCATCCACACTGTCAGTATATATACAAATAAATATCAATTAGTCATTATCCCTGCTTAAAAAGTACCGTCACAAACGGTCTATTATATTTCATAGTCGAATCTGTTGTTTTGGGCTACTTTCTAATCAGGCATTTTGACTATCCCACACGTTCAGGATTCTTTTCTATCAACTATGATGTGTGGTTCATTTAAACTTCATTCATATTTTCAATAATTGTTATAAAAAAATCGATTTTTTCAGTGGAAAAATTGCTGAATGGAAAGTTGAGCGGTACAGTGATGATTCCATCAAGTCTGGATTTCGAATGCCAGGACAGATCACAGTTATTAGATCAGCTGAGAATTCTCCAAATGGTAATGCGAAAAAAAAGAAGTAGTGAAATAAGCAATGAGGAATTAGCGTCATCTGGAACACAACAAACTACCCAGAAACGGCTACCAGAACCTTCAGTGAGTAACTCTGTAGAACTTATACCAAAAAAACACAAAGTAGAAACACATCAAGATACCAGCTGCTCAACGAGTCAAAATAAATTGGGTGTTGAGATGCAAGGAAAGTCAATATTTGAAAAATTCAATGCAAGTACCACGCAAGTAGACAGAATGAAGATCAGGAATCATGCAATTGGACAACTGCAACAAGTAGGCCACAAAATTCCGCATTTAGCGCCAATTGGAGAATTTGATATGAAATATGCATTATCATCACCATACAATATATTCCTGCCATGTGTAGAAAATGTCAAAGAGACTCATAATCAAGCATTTACGATAACATTTCCTGAAATATTGGACATAAGTCTCGGAGAAATTAACGAAACTCTTCATATTAACTTCATGGTAGACGTCGGTTGGCTGTGTCTTCAATATTTATTTTCAGGACAAAGAGCCAACAGTTTGATTGTACTTGGTGAACGAGCTGATGATGCACCATTGCCTGACACAATCAACATCATTACAATCAAAACACCCACCAATTATGGAACGCATCACAGCAAAGTTTCAGCAATAAGATATATCAATGGTGGCGTTAGAATAATTATTTCTACAGCTAATTTATATATGGAGGACTGGGAAAATCGGACACAAGCTTTATGGATGTCACCACACCTTCCACAATTACCTGACGACGCTGATAAAACTATGGGCGAATCTCGTACGGGCTTCAAACATAATTTCATTGACTACCTGAAACAATATAATAGACCTGAAATGCAACATTGGATCACGATATTTGAAAAATTAGATTTTTCATCGATTGAAGTTTTTTTCATAGCATCTGTTCCCGGTAATCATCATGGGGCTAATCGAGATCGTTGGGGTCTCCAACGATTACGACGAATTCTCGCTGACAATGCGGAAATGCCATCAGATCGGGCACAATGGCCCGTAGTGGCGCAAACGTCAAGTATTGGCAGCTTGGGGCCGACTTTCGATGCGTGGTTAACGCAAGATTTTATTCCAGCAATGACTAGTGAAAAAACTCGTGGCATTAGAAGTTCACCCAACTTCCATTTCATATACCCTACGATAGAGAATTATAAAAATTCTTTTGACATGCGTGCTGGAAGTTGTTGTTTGCCATACAGTATGAAAACACATATGAAACAAAAGTGGCTGGAAAAATATCTTTGTCAATGGAAGTCAACAAAAAAGTGTCGCGATCGTGCGATGCCACATTCAAAAATATATACGAGAATATCGCCGGATATGAAAAAGATTCCGTGGCTGGTATTAACAAGCGGAAATCTCAGTAAAGCCGCTTGGGGATATGGAAAAACTTCATGGTCAATTCTGAATTATGAAGCAGGCGTTGTGCTTTTCCCGCAATTTTTAACTAACAGTTCAACATTCTCAATTTGCGATTCTGATGAAAGTGGCGTACCGCCAATTCCACTTCCATATGATGTGCCATTGACTCCATACAGGACTGCGGATTCACCATTCGTTGTGGAGTTCTTTCGAACATGAGTACGTCATTATTTTTTTTTTTCTTTCCTTTCTTTATTTTCACCGGATGTATAGTTGCTCGAGCGATAAGACAAAAATATGGTATTTAATATATTCTTCGCAATAATCTTCCAGCTATTTTTCTTTTGCATTTTATTTTATTCCATCGTTATTTATTTGCATAATAATATTTAAATTGTTTAATAGTATTATCTAGAACTGACCATTTATTTTGTATAGATTATCAGTTTCGGTCAATGCATATAATAATTTCAATATAATAATTTCTATACCTTACATTTACATCATTTTTCATAATAAAAAATGATTTGATATAAAATACCAATGACACAAATATCCCACACAAATTACTGCCAGAATTAGTACGTGTTGTTTGCAATGCGTGGTCATGGAGTATAAACAATACAATATACAACAAAAGAAGTAATGAAAATAAATAACATGCGTTGATGACATGACCGCGCATGTCGCGCTTTCAAACTGCTGATAATTCCCATGCATGAACAGTAAAATCAATTATTCTCGCATTTTGTTACGAGTGTGCATCGCGCGTCCAACGTCGCCCAAGTGATTCATTCACTCGTCATGTCTTCATCAGTTTTGTGAAATGTATCAAGCACATTGAACGTGGTTCGCTATTGAGAGATTATAGTGTACAACAACGCATTCTGCATAAATAGAAATAGAATAATTTTTTTTCAAATATCCAAAAGCGAAAATCACTAAAGCAATAGTAGAGGGAAAACGTCATCAAGAATATCACGTTGAATACTCTAAACCGCATATACTTGGCAGTAGGAGGCTGTATAGATGGTCGATCCCCACCCACTGGTTCCACATCCTCAGCGCAGGTGCAAAAGGACGTCTCGGTTATCTTGATCGTGTTGACCCTCGAAGTCAGTTTCCGACAAATCCATGGGGTGGTAACATTTTTCACATTCATCGGTCAGTAGAATTATATTATGATCACAATGATTTGTTCATATGGGACAATTTTCTCGTTTAAGCCATTAGTAAATTGATAATAAATCGGTCATCAGAAGATTCATCATCAGATGTGCAACTCTGTGAAAAAAATATTAGTGACAGTCGCGAAGTTTTTGTGTGTTAAATAATTTCCGCAGTCGTTTCTTTTTTTGATCTTGAAAACCCATGAGTTTAAACATTACCAATTTATCCCATCAATGATATTGATCGAATTTAAAGTGATCAAGAATTGTCATTCATCAAAACCCATCGGAATTGCATGTAGTGAAATGTTACTCAGTAAGTTACTATTACTCAATTTGACTTTTTATCAGTTTCACCGTTTGTGAAACTATTGAAAAATTCTTAATTCATAATTCCGCATAAATTTGTATTCACAATTTCATGTTTGTTTCTTTTCAGCGTGTCAATATTGTTATAAGTATTGTTATTATTATCATTACCGGTCGTGTCGTCGTTATTGAATCATTCGATTGCAATATCACCGCAATCTCAACGAGCCAAAATTGTGGCACAATTTAGGTCAAAAACAATGTGCTTATCGTCAGGTGTTACTACTGTCATGGGGATAAAAACGGAAAGTGCTTATTATGAATCAATAACTAGAAATATGCTTCCCCGAATTCCATTTGAAGCAGTTTGGAATGGAAAAAAATTAATTATTCAAAGTTAAGAAGTGAATAATATTGAGCGAAAGGGCGTGAGAAAAAGCAGGGTGAAAAAAGTGGACGAAGATAAAAAGAAATAACAGCCATTAGGTGAAACGAAAGAAAGTGGAAATAATGTTTGGCTGTTGGTTATTGGCCGGCGGCCTTGGTGTCATCGTGCTCCTTTATACATTCATTGAAATTCATTACTTCTTCAGAATGTTTTTCACCGTAATTCTTGCGCGATTTTGCAAGAAGCCTGTTCACATTTTGGGCGAAACTACAATCTATGGTGGGTCCACTTATTTATTATATTTCTTCATGTAACTTCGCTTCACAATCATAAATTTAATAACATCAACTTTGAAAAGCATTATGTTAATTCATATATATTAATATAATATTTATCGGTTTTTCATATTTGTCGTAGACGCGTCACCCTGACCTGTAAATCGTACACGATATGTTAACACGATGAATGACAAATTCAGACAATATCTCTGTCATTTCATACTACCACACACTATATAAACGATTTATCAATTATATGAGATTACAATATTGTCATTATATTGCGCCGATTGAGATTTTCCATAATGTTGCATTACCCAGAAGTCACCCAAAATTATATACTTTTTCATTTTTCCAATGCCTCAGTGTCACAATATGAAGTATCCCTTGAAATAAAAAATTCATTACTTCTTGATGAAGAGAAAATAGAAAACATTGATCTTGAAACAAATCTGGAATCCTTATGAGTCGAACATGACCTTGTCCTATGACTCATTGGAGAATGAAAAAATATTGAAGAAGCTCCGCAACGTAGCAAATAACATTCTTAGGAAATTTCACAATATATCGAAGGTGACAAAAAAGAAAACAAATTACAATGCTAAATATTTATGAGACAGCTGTGCGATGACGCGAATATTGTATTTAATCGCGTAACATTATGGAGGTATGGTTCAATCCGTTTAAATGATGTCGATTAATCAAGAATACATCTTTTCTCTCAAGGATTCTGCACAACAACCGATGTGGACACTCTGCTTTACCATATGAACAATGCGAGATATTTACGTGAACTGGACTTTGCCAGAGCGGATTTCTACGAACGCACAAGTCTTTATCGAGAAATTTGTTCACAAGGGAAAGGTGTTGTTCAAGGTGCAGCCACAATACGCTATCGGAGATTCCTCAAGCCGTTATCAATTTTCAAAATTAAATCTAAGGTACCAGTTACATCATATCTAATCATTAGCAAATCACAAAACCCAGCGAGGCCCAAACTCACTGATCATTTTTCATTCTTCTCGCACGTTATAACATAATGATACTCAGTAATTTTTCACCAATTATCGATTAAAAATTGGGATTTTACTTCATTTCAATTCTTCAACGACAAAAATAGCCAGAACATTTCTGATCCCAACTTTCACTCCAATTCCAATGATGCCATGTTTCTTCGAGATGAGAGTATCAAAAACGTCAAAGTATGTCAAGATTATTGGGAACTAAAATTCTTATGATTTCTGTATTTCTCACAACACTACATGCGATATGAAAAGTAAGGAGTGACTCAATTGTTGAAGTTTGAGATAAGAAAAAAAGCCAAATTTACACATAACAAATGATTACATATTTGTCCGGAATAATCAAAGATTGGCGCCGAACTTTCCTGTAGATTTTTTCTTAATGCTGACAATATTATATTCCAATGTCCTTGTATCGTGATTAATGCATTCTCGAATGAAAATAATCATGTGATCATTCATATTGTCGCTCCAAAGCTCATGCCGCAGTCTTTATTCAACTTCCTTTATTTTTCAAATTAATTTGATGGCACATTGAATTACATTACAACTCTCGCACTTCTCGTAGTTTTTGACACTTGCTGCTGAAAATGACTCTCAACTAATCTATTATCGAAGCGATATCAACGTATATCATACAAATATCAATTAACATGATTTACTCATTGTAATTCTATCCAGATGCTTGTTGAATGTTTACGAGCGGCTGAACTTTGATACTCGCAAACTACGTACGGTCGTACGAGCCGTACAGATCGAAACTGGAGGTTCGAGTTTTTGGGCATTCCTCAACCTCCGCCCATAATTCATAACTAACGTTAAACGCATTCCTACAGATCGTTTGTGATATTTGCTTCCACCCGTTATGAATGTTCCATTATCTCCTCAAATTTTCATATCAATTGGTTCTCGTGATTCGAATATCCAAATTTTCCATTTAACGACAAGTTCCAAAACGAATAATTAACGACTTATACTTCAAATATGTAATCCCAAAATAATCTATTATGTCAAAAAAATATACGAATAATATTTTGTTTGATGTAATATTTCAATACGAGAGTCAATGGCGAAAGTATTTGGACAAAATTGAATAATATCAATTGAAATCCTTCCATGAATTGTAATGTATCCCCTTACTTCACTATATCGTAATGCCAGACTACAGAATAGCAACGCTACTGAATGAAATTGACTCCGTTTTTTAAGATGATGGTGACCCGCTTTTAAAATCTAAACGACTCACAATCATTCGTAATTTCCCGCGATATTGACCCAATTTTCACATTCTTTAGTTACATCCAGGTTATTACAGAGCCACAGTTGAAGTTTAAACTCATGCCAATGCATACAAATCTGATTTCGGATGTTAACATTGATGATTTGAGTTTCTATAGTTGTTGCAGTCAATTGTTGCGTCACAAAAAAAAGAAGCTATTGTCGTTGGATTGTTTAAAGAGATACTGCCCTTATGTATGCACACTGCAATTAAATCGAACAATCACATTTTCATTTTTTCAGATCATTTACTGGGATGAAAAATCTATCTTCATGGAGCATAAATTCGTTACACCAAATGATGACTTTATTCGAGCAATTGCCATTTGTCGTCAAAGATTGTTGGATTGCAGTGCTGTAACAGTGATGACAACTTTGCTCGAACGCGATGTCAAGCAAAATGGTAATGTGGAAGCCGGAGTAGCCCAGGTAAATTAACTTTTATCGGCATATTTAGGGGGAAATAATTTTTCAATTTCATAATAACACTCATGAATCATTTCATTAGATGACGAACATTAGGCCTGAAATCCCGCCTGAAGTCGCCCGATGGCTGGAAAGCAATGACATATCATCAGCAACTCTCAGACCACCCGATGCCATACCCATTGTAGCAGCAATTTAACCAGTTATAAGTACTTTATCAACACATATTTCATATAATGTCATGTGCGTTCTAAGAACATTTTTTGGTAAACTTGAGTTGATCCAATGTACACATATTGAATAGAGAGAGAATTATTTAAAAAACATGTGTAGTTTTATAAACAAAATCACTGAATGGCATTGAATGTTGTTATATAAACATGGTTTTGTAACAATTCTTCCGGAGACGAAAATTCCGTACAACAAATATTTATATCAATTCTTTTATATTAATATATGGCAGCAAGGATATATTATCGACGGATATTTTGTCGACGGACCAGATGTCGCGGTTTACTCGTCTGCGAATCGTCAGTCGTGTCACCAAAACCCCAAGTGCTGTTTATGATTCTCCTAGTTTAAATGATCGGTATTTGAACCAGTCGCAATAGGAAGATGCGAGAATTATACCCACCTATTATTATGGATTAATTCTTGTTTATAGGGTCACACTGAGATACGAAACAGAGTTTGATCAATGTATTCCACTTGACTTTACGGCGAATGACTGCATTCTATCGTGAAACAATCGAAACTATAAACTTTTGAGATGCGAGAAATGTGGGCTTTGGTGCACGAGTTTTTTGGTTGAAAATTAAAAACGCAGTCTGTGTTCAACTGATCAATGAAATATTTATTATAAATTTAACTTTACAGAAATATGACTGAGAATAAATAGAAAATCCATAAGGTGATGAATCCACAGTTCATTCACATATAGATGGTGACAATGTCAAAATTTTCATTGGATTATAATTATATTGAGTTGTGTGTATTCATTATTGATGAACGTAAAATTTTATTCGTCACTGAAGTATTAAACAGACTTTAAATTATATGTAACGACAATGTATTATGACCTTTAGATTAATAATACATGTCTCGCATTGTGTGTTCCTTGCTCATTGAATCATTTAATCATGAAACTGCTACCTGAAAGAATAATTATACCATTTACAATATTTAAATGACGAACCGTGAGTGAGCATTTTTTTATTCGATTGAATATGTAGAAGATATATGAAGGTACAATCAGTTTAGAATTAATATCTAGACCGTTGTGCGTGATGGTTAAATAGGTTAGGAATTTTGAAATATGTTGATATGTAAAAAGAAATTGTTGGAAGAACTGGGCAATATTGATGTGATGCAATGTAATAGGTCTATGGCGTATTTCACTTTCATTTTGGTGATATAAATCATACTTCTTGTACACTTGCCAAATCACCGAATTGAATAAAACATCGGAAGCTAAAGCGATGATAAATATGATGAATAAGTTTTGTTAGCTTTTTGTTTTCGCCGCTGCTCTCAGAACATACAGAATATTGGGATATATAGTGTTTTAGACTTTCTGGAAAACTACTGTACCCACCACCTGCCATACGCAACTATATAATATCAGTATGCGGCATGGCACTATCGCCCGGCGTTGCCCATTATACCGCATGTAGTCGGACATTATCGAACGGTAAACCAGGTGAGACAGACCAAACGACAGACAAGGTGGAATGGACGAATAGACAATAAATATCGCGGAGAATTGACACCACGTCGTCATTCGAACCAGAGTTGTCTCGAGTGCAACGTCAGTGACATTGACCGCCAATGCCAATTAAATTGAATATAAAAATAATAGACAATAGATGGTATTTGCTTGTCTAAAACCGCCAACGAACAATAATCAAAACGATAAACATGGTGTGCGCTTGTACTTTTGCAATAATTGCAATTCTTTACATATTATTTGACGTGAATTACTTTCTTCGGATAGCATTTACAATTTTGTGGGGACGATTATTCCAAAAAAAAATAAAAATTTTTGACAAAACATCAATTTACGGTGAGTTAATGAGAATATATATCAAATCGAAGTTAATTTATAAAAGTTTATCTTATATCTTCCAGGTATTTGCTTGTCTCAAGACGTCGATATTTTTTTGAAACACATGAATAACGCGCGCTACCTCAGAGAATTGGACTTTGCTCGGTTCCATTATTATGATCGTTCCGGAATTTATGGAGAAATAACTCGTAGAGGTGGTGGTGGAGTTCAAGGTGCATCATCAACACGTTATAGACGTGCACTACCTATCTTTACTCCATACAAAGTCACAACACAACTTATTTATTGGGATGATAAAAATTTTTACCTCGAACACGAGTTCATCAGTTTATCTGACAATTTTGTCCGTGCTGTTGTTCTGAGTAAGCAAACAGTGACAAATTTGAAAGTCCCCGTCTCTGAAGTTATTTCTACCGTCGAACCAGCGGCTGAAAAACCAGAATTAACAAAAGAACTCAAGTTATGGCTTGACTCTATGGAGGAGTCATCACAAAAATTGAGGAAGAAAAACTGAACAGCACATCAATTCTTCATACTAATCATATGATAAAAATTTGATTTTTACTATAATTATGTCATTCCATCATCGATTATTATTATTAATAATCATATAAGTCCAAGTAAAAAATGTTCGTTGTTTTATTATGCATTCATACATGTTTACCAGTGGAATGTTGTTAAACAATACATATATGTTACTTATTGTTGGTGTTATATTTAGTGAGTTGGAAATTAGTTTACAACATGCATGTGGAAGATGGCGTTAGCGACGTGATTGATAAAATCCAGTTGATCAAGCGGTTGAGATCGATGATTTTCAAAAGAGCCGCCAGGCAGTCAGCAGTTGATCAGTTGACGACTTGCTGCGACACTCGCACGAGTTCACGGACTTTTAATATTTTCCCATACAACTCTTCCCATATATCTCAGACAGAAAATGTTTTGAATACGCTATCAATTGTTCTATACATCATATTTTATATCGTTTGGTAGTGTGAGGAAACAATTTTCTTTTTCGTCAATTGAGAGGTAAGAAAAACTAACATTCCATTGAAAATAAATAATCAAAATGTTCACATTATGCTAAAAGCATAATAGAAAATAGTAATTAGTAATATAGATGAAATCGTAGAAGTGCTGCTCACTATCAATATCTCATTCACAATTCATTACTTGCGTAATAAACAGAGATTAAATTACACAGTATATTTGTATAAAAACTCTGTATATAGCAATGTGAAGGTTTGATAGAAAAGAAAAAAAAAACAGAAAAAGAAAAAAACGCCCATTCGTGGTGATTATTCCTAAATTAGTACAACAATATAATTGACATAATAATGATGAAAATGAGCTGAATTCAAATTTATCCACCACTGTTGTCTGGGTATCATTGGTAGATGAATTATTCCGCTGCATATTATATTTGTATTACCCATAATATTTCATCATATTATTCACATATGTAAACAATTTTCTCAAACTCAATACGTAATATGCAAAAGGGACGGAATATTTCACGCTACGATATACGTCCTCTATTTTATAAATAATATAGCGAACGACAAATGAAAGACGAAAAGAAAATGATATGAAATTCTTGATTGAAAATAGTGAATCAACTTTTCCTATTTTCCTTCCAAATGCTTATTATCAATCCACTCATTTCTTTTTCATCATCCACAGTATGAGATGCTGGAGTCCGCAATCCACTGTCAACTATATTTCACTAATATTTAAAAAAGCATTTTTTTTTTTTTTTTTTTAAGCAAGCTAAAGGTTTAGTTGCGTGGGAAATTGGACAAAATAAATGTCTAATGGAACATTGAATAGTGGGACACATTAATCTCGGCGATGTATTCGATAAATCGGGTCGACACGATAGATGAATGGAAGGATGAATAGCGAGGCGTTGTGTGTGGGGTTCGTGATGATTTGGAATTACGAGCAATTGGCAGGAAGTGAGGGCCGAGCTAGCAAGCACGAACATTATATCATGCAATCGGACCCGAAAGCTCATGTGCGCCACAAATCCACCTACTAAATCCAGCGAAATCCTTTTGGTGCATCGACTTCTTCCGTCGCATTTCCTTTCCATTTGATGAAAGAAAATCAAACGAGAGTAACATCAAATGCATCAATATTATTTCCGATTCATTTAATTCCACACATATTTCTTCAGAGCATTCAACAATTTTAACCGAAGCGTCTTCATGTTTCTTTTTAATTAAATGTCATATGTTATTGCCTATAGAATCACAGTTCAGGAATATCGGCAGTGTGAAAAAGGCGCAAATGGCGGGCGCAGTGAAATACATGAGAGCAAAAATTATTTCACTCCTATGACTTTTTCCATTCAGTGTTTGGTAATATTTTCAATGTAGTTGGTAGTTTCAAATTATTTTTCTGTCATAGTCTCGTCCCAGATTAAATTTAGGATTATTTCTTTAACAAAAACTCTTATTTCCTTTGCCGTATTATCATAATAATATTATTACTGCAAGTATGGACGGATCTCCTGCGAGTGGGTTTCATGCGTAGACACAACATGTTAAGGAAAAACAAAAAAAGTTGTGCATTTCTCATTGTCAACCTAATTACGTGAGCAAAAAGTCAATGATGATTTACCGCTACGGAGGTATAGTATATACATCTTTGTCGTGGTATTCCATCTCACTTTTGTAGTTCAGAAGCTATGAACCAACAGTGCTACTTTGAAACCAGAGACGCTTTCACAAAGTATCTCATTTATATATGTTTTATATGACAAACTAGATATTTCTGTTGGTATCGAAATTTCATCATCATTTTCATAGTAATTATCTGTATGAAAAACTATTCCGTGTGCTTTACAAATGTAGTCATGCTTCGTCACAACTATTTGGGCTAATCGACGATTATCGGAGTAATATAACAGGATCGTTGTAAAATAGGAATGAAATTATTGTACAGTTTTGAAATTTCATCTGAGTTAGGCTTTGCATCTGACACTTCACTTCTCAACAACACATAATGCAACATTGTCAACAAAAATTTATGAAAAACTTTATGACTGTAATCGCGATCGAGATGATAAACATATTCAAAATCGTCTTGATAATAAATGAATTTCAGCAAACGAATCAGTTATCAAAATTGTCAGATTTTGAGATGAAAAATAATAATAATAAAAAGTGCATATCTCGAGTTTGATACGGATACATTTTTTATGTACACTTACATATTGCTGTTGCACATTGCAGCTTAGGTATGTGAATGTTCAGTTTCATGAGAATTTTCGGAGCATTTCTTTCCCCAAGTTCAATTCTTGTGTTGACAAAAGATTCCACGTCAGTTAACAATGCACTTATCATACTGCGATGCTTTTTAGGGTAATTCTGTGCGCGAGCACAGCGCATGAATTTTCAAAATTCCGAAACTATGTGACGACCATAGCTCAGTAATTTAAAGATAGTTCGCTAGTACATGAGTTGGAATTGAGGTGAATTTCAATGACGTATAAAATGTTTATAACTTTTTGTGGTAAATCCCGATGTACAGTGGCTAATGGAAAGTTCGAACAGGCTTGAAAATAATTAGGAAATAGTATGAATCTCAATATATACATATATATATATATATATATATATATATATATATATATATATATATATATGTA
>JAPYZF010000579.1:0-34096 GCA_030523045.1 Meteorus cinctellus | reverse complement strand
ATTATTCATACCATTTTGTTACGTTACTATATTTATAGGCTAAAAACAACGAGAAAATCAAATAAAAATGCATCAAAAATACATTTTTCATTCACCCCATAGTTTTCTATTTTATTGACTTGCATATATGTCAACGGGAGTTGTGTTCGATAGAGTTCTGTGGCGACAGAGTTCTGTGAAAACAGACTTCTACTGCGTCGACAGAGTTTTCTGTCGACAGGGTTGTGCGTCGACAGAGTTCTGTGTCGACAGAGTTATGCGTCGACAGACTTCTGGGGAGAGAGTTCTGTGTCGATAGAGTCATGCGTCAATAGAGCCATTTTCGACAGAGTAAAGTAACGGTAAAGAAGGTCTCATTAGATAATACGAAGAGAAAAATAATGCATAATTATTTCTATTAATTGGATGATTATTCATCTTCATCCGTCACTTTGAATAATCGAAAAAAAATCTATAAAAATTTCCAAAGATTTCGATCATTGATTGACCCATATGGGTTAATATCATATGATATCTTCGAAATAATTTGGAATGAAGGAAAAGTAGAGGAGGGCTCAGTAGATAATAGGGAGAGTAAAGTAATGCACAGTTATTTTTATTGATCGGATGATTATTCATTCTCATATGACACTTCGAATAACTGATAAAAATCTATCAAAATTTTCAAAGATTTTTTCAATGGTTGATTCATGATATTTCCAAATCAATTCAAAATAGAACGGAAGTGAAAGTGAGTATTACTCATCACCTATTACCTATTTCTCATTACCTATCACCTATCACCTATTACGGGCACCCTCAACTCTATCGAACACAACTCTCACGACTCACAACTCTGCCGAACACAACTCCATTTCATACTATAACTTCACATGAATGGTATAAAATGTATAAGGAAATAGGTATTACGTATTAGGTATGAGAAAATAGGGATTGAATATGTCAGGTATGAGCAAAAAGGTATTGGGTATCAGAAATGAGGAAATAGGTATTAGGTATTGGGTATGCTGCTGAAGGACCGCAGGAATAGAGTTGTGGGTCGAGAGAGTTGTGGATCTGGAGAGTTGTGTTTCCAGATTTTTGAATTGGGAGAGTTGTGTTATTGTGCAACTGAGGGAATTGAACAAAAATAATTATTTCAAACATTATTTTAAATTATAAAAGTTTGGTTAATTCAAACGTCTGTCGCGTTAATTGAATGGATAATATAAAATGCTTCAACTACTATTTTTGTCAATAAAGAATAATAATGTCGAACTCAATTAGGATACCAGTAAATAAATAACCAATATTATAAAAATGGTTCAATTTTCGGTCATCATGTTACATTTCCAATTATGCGAATAATTAACAAAAAATCAATGCTTTAAACGGAGCAATTACAGACTTTAGAAAGAGCATTCCAAGAGCAATTTTCTGATCCATAATTCATAACAAATTATAACGAAATTGTTTTTCCAAAATTCTCTAAGCAATCCGTCGGTATATGCAGACGTGACGTCATCATGTAGAATTTCTTATTATGCGAATAATTAATAAAATATTAATGTTTCAATAAAAGCAATTGCCGATTCTGAAAAAGCAAATCGGGAGCAATTTTTTTACACCAAAAACCATAACGAAAGATGTCTATTTACTGGAATAATCAAAAATTTGATTTTGTATTTTTGATTGCGAATAACTAATTAAATATTAATCTTACAACTAGAGCAATTGCATATTCTGAGGGAGCAAATTGGGAGAAATTTTTTGATACATTATTTGTTAATAATTATTAATAGTCGGCGCTAACTTGTTTACGGTTTATTCCTGCACAACTCTACTTCTGCGCTATAATAGAATTGTGTCAAAATTGTCTTGTGTAAGAAGAGAGTTGTGACGCATAGACTCGTGTACCAATCGTATAGAGTCAAGTTATGGACATAGAGTTTTGTACCAGTATATTTGTGATGCATAGGGACGTGAAAATGGCGTGATACGGAAGAGAGTTGTGATCGAGTTAACGGTTCGCCCTCTCAGAATCTATAGTTGGTTTGGTTAAAACATCAATATTTAATTAGTTATACGCATAATTAGAAATGGAATATGATGACATCACTCTGTGTTCACCAATGTTTATCAGATATTCGAACTGCTCAACTCTAATCTTCACTATATTGGGATGGAAACAAATGGTATTGGAATGCGAAAAAAATTAACAAGGAAATTTTATATATATATTTATTGAGTACTTAGCGTGTAAGAGTATAGAATGTGTATATATATGTGTGTGTATGCATATATGTATTTATATGTATATACACATACATATATATATATATATATACTTATATTAAATATTACACGGTAATTATAATGATGTAGTTACTTTTTTTAAAATAAACTTCCTGTTCATGTGGTGTCACGTATCTTGTTTATATAGTTTTGTTCATTCCCTCCCATTTTTTTTCGAGATGGTATGTAATTTATTTACATGAAAATTAAAGTGAAATATTTACAAGAATATTCTGGCAAAAGATAAATTATGAAGACAGGGAAAACGCATTCCTTCTTTTTTTTCTTTTTTCTTCGAAATTGAGGTGCGACCGCGCACCATTGACAGATGCCATTGTCATGAGTCCATTCTTCTGTCGTCTTAATTTCAAAGTATAATTATGTGTAATATTACTATTTGTGTAATTTGTGTATGTAACAGAACAAATTGCCAGTCTATATAAAAAAATCAGAAGAATGAGGAGGTAATTGTTACCTGGAAATTTAATATAAGAATGAAAATTGTATATACAAATAAAATGCCATACCCACAGTCATTCATGTACACTCATATCTTTATTGAAAAATCCATACGTTCGAATATTTGCCTCGAGCTTTTCATGTTGCAACAAATACAATTGTTATCTCCTTCTCATCTGTTGTTTCAGTAAAACGGACCTCCGCCATATATCAATTTGTTATACCACTCTTTTCAATACCGTTTTTTGTCACAGTCAGGGTTTATCCTTGTTTACTCACTCCATTTTTCTACTTTTATGGTATGGATTATTTTACTTTTCACGTACGCGACCAGCACACACATTCATATACCAGAGGCAGTCATCACAATTGGCTCTTCGCTCATGATCACGATCACACCCAATTAGTATCAGGCACGCATAACAGTTTCACAAAGTATTGCTTGTTTTTTTTTTTTTTTTGCTCTTATATATCAATATATTTCGGGATGACACTGAGTTTCCTTTAATGATATATATTTTTATTTCCCAAAATTTTCTCCGCATTCGTACAAGCTATGATCTCACCCTATTTTTCACACGTACAAGTACATATACACACACACACACGCACACGCACAGACAATTGAATGAAAAGAAAACTAATCCAGTTCAAATAATTTTTGTTCTAATCAATTTCTTACGATTGACAACCGCACGCGCATGTTCGTCATTCCACATATATGTATATATTATTTTAAATTTCATTGATACAATTCACACTATGAAATCACTAGAGGCCTGACCTGCCCACAGCATTTATTTTTTTTTTTTTTTTTTTTTTTTTTTTTTTTCCATAGCTTTTTCTTTCTCCCTCTGCGCGCTGTGAGTTTCCAGAGATGACGATTCAAAATGATATATCGTCATGTATGTTCTCCGAACTGTTTTGCGCCAATGAAGGCAAAAACGAAATCAAATATTCATATATATTATGCGTACTCGTGCGTAAATTATCACGGAATCAAAATTTCTGATTAATTTTGCAAGAAAAATCGTAGTGGACACATTATTACCTCCAACATATTTTCTTTTTCTTCCAAATTTTTCATTCATTATTTTTCTTGTATTGGCAGCTATACACGTAGATATATACAACATGTCATTTTATTTTGGTTTTCGTCGCTCTAAAATAGTTAATTCATTGTCATCATCACTAGCCCATTGTATATCTGTTTTTCAATCTCTTGAACTCCCATGGAATATTACGTATTGTTTCGGTTCATATCATATATTTGTTCATTAATATTTAACGTGTGGCATTACTTCGGTCTATTCTCAGGCGTCTGAGTACATAGAGTACATAAGTGCTTGTATGCATGTTGGTGTCTGTGAGTACCGGTTTCATTGAAAATCCTTTTCTCTTTCGCTTCAACTGGTGAATAATATACCTCAATATCACTGTTGAAACATTAATTGTATGGTATTTGTGAAAAAGGGATGAGAGAATGAAAGGAAAAACAGGACAGTATTTGTTTTTACTTTCTATCGAATTACTTTTTGTCATCAATCCACACACGGGGTAGCTCCACTACGTCCAACAGTTCTTAATTTTTTTTCAAAATCTATTACTTATTCATTATATACTCAGTTTCTTGCATTAAATATCGACCAGTTTATCCATTTCAGTTCAACACTTATGTATGGACAATTTATTGTGCTTCAATTAGTCAATAGCTGAATTCTAGTGTTCTCTAGATGAGGCCCATGACAGAAGTGAAATCACCGCGATCTTTAGGGGAGCTGCATTCCGACAGAATGGAAAAAAATTATTGATTCATTCTATTTTCCACATCCAATTGGTAGAAGGATAGGCAGGGACGAGAGGAGCATACATTTACAAGGGTATACATTTTATACTGTTGTTTTGGTGTTATATTCGTAAATAATACAAATCTCCCTCTTTGGACATTCATTCAATAGGTATGGCTTTATCATTTCTTCCATATTGTTTTATTCTCCGTCACACAATCAGTGATGATTCTCTTCACCTCCAAAAAAACGTCACAACTTTTCTTTCTTAGAAATTACATAATCTATTTACAATTTTCCCAAGGACAGAGATACTTGAGTGGATTCTTTATTTCTTTTCATTGTTATGTTCACTCCCCTCCTTCTTCACCGGTCGCTCGCATCTTCGAAATATGTTTGAGTTCGTATCGATTGTTCAAATGAGACCAGATGCTCCGTATTTTTCCCTATGGATTAATTTTCTCTGATTCAATTATGTATTAGTGTTTTTTTCCTTCATCATACATATAAAAAAGCATCGCGACGATATCAATCGAACACATGACGATTAATTGCAATTTATAATATGGTTTCTATCTACAATTAGTTATTAATAAATTGATTAGCCTTTATTTACAGGAAAAAACACAAACGTCGTTTTATACTTAATTTCCTTTGTTTCAATTGTCATGTTAAAAATATTTCGCAGTTCGTATTATCTGCTATCTATTTTTTATTTTTTGTTTTTTTTTTTGTTTTTTTCATTAGCGCCGTCATATTATTCTACTCATGTTGACCCTCTCCTCCCGCTACTATCTATTAGTTGTGGATTCATTGATTATTCATTTGATGTTCTTTATCATTTCTGGACGAACGTGTCACTTGACATTGACAAAATTCCACAATGGTATCGTCATTTAGACTCTGTAAATGCGTATGAATGTGTGTGTTGTATGCGTGCGTGCGTGTGAGTGTGTAAGAGTGAGAGAGGGAGAGAGAGAGAGAGAGAGAGAGAGAGAGAGAGAGAATCAAAAAACTCTCAATTTTGACCATATACAACATTTTCATACTTTTTTTTTCTCGCATATTCATTAAAGCGGAATTGGAAAAGAAATGTCGTGTATCACATTTATTTTCTTCTCCGCACGCGCACAGGTAGTCTCGTTTTGTTAAGTTTATGCACATTTTATTCCAACACTCTATCGTTAACATATAATCAGCATCATCATCATTTCTATCTTTACCATTATCATTATTAATATTGATACGATAATTATTTTTTTTTGCTTTTGCCATTTTTATAAAATAATCACCCCGCGGTATAACAAGCTTTATATCTTCTTACCATTTTTTTGTGTTCGTTTTGTATTTGTTTTGTTTTTTTATTATTCAATCATGCGACTAGCTTAATTTTGACACTTTCACGGATCACGTGTTCTTTTTTCTTTTCCTCTTCTGTGTTTGCTATTGCAGTTCATGTCAAACCGACAAATAGAATAGGAATCAAATCGGACATTCTTATATCTCATATTCCTTTATGGCACCATCGATCGTGTCACACATATACACTACCATCACACTCTCTCATACAGAGGCTCTGGATAACGCACCAAGAGTCCATGGACAAATTTTATCATTTTTTTTTCTATTTCTATTTTTTTTTTTACTTTTTTCCCTTTCTCCATTCGTTTCGCAAACATGGACCATGTAATTGTCCTGCGTGCACAACAAAATAAACCACAGAAGATAAAAATGTGAAGGAAAACATAAAACAGAACAATACACTTTAAAATTGTGCCCCTCATCACGATTCATGTCTATGATTTCGGTTTCTTTTATTTCCACTCTTTCGCCGTTTACGTTTTGTGTCACGAGTAAATGCAACGTTTCCAGGATCATCAGCCAATTGTGGATACCTGTGGACACTGTGAATATCAACGCCTTCATAGCTATCGACTGTACCACGCGCCAACAATTCATCTTTTTCTTCCTTTGACCAATCGCCACGTCCCTGAAAACCCGCCATGACCAATTGTTTTTCGATTTCCCACGCACGCTCCACTGCACGTTTATGTGCATGCTTTAATATTCGATGTCGTTCTTGTTCTGGGTCTGCACCATATTTGATAACAACCGCAGCATCTGGATTGTGCAATCGTAATTCTTTCCATGTGCCTGCACCATGTTCTGTCGTTTCATGAGTAGAAACATTAAACATTCCACCCAATCGTCGCAATTCCTCCATATCATCGCGCATTTTCAACGCATTGTCCTTGACAAAGTAAAACACATCCTGGTCGTGAACGCTGAAGTGGAGTGGTAAAAAATACGAATTGTTGAATACTGATGTAACAACATCTTGGACAACATTGTTCACGCCGTCGACAACGCTAACCAGTGCTCGTCCACCCACCCGTGATACCAATATACCTTCACCAAATACAGCGCGACGATGTGCGACTCGTGGCAATAAGTTGCGTGTTTTTGGTTCGAGTTTCAGCAATGGTTTCGGAACGAAATCCAAATCTGAGAATTTTTCATGGACCCGGTCAACGATGCATTGAAGTCCAGACATCACCCCAAATTCAGGTGTTAATTGTGGTGACGTTATGGTTGCACTCGGTTGATAAACCATAGCTTTCGTATAATCGGATCCAAGCATTGATGGTATATCATATCCGTACAATTTCAACCAACTTGTGAGATCCGTCATGTACTCAACGTTTTGTTTGAGATTAATGGGATCGTTGTTACGGAATCGATAGATAAAAATGTCCATTGGTGTTGTCAACTCGTTCGCCATTTGCTCCCAAGCTGGTGTCATCCATTGGCCAACAGTTGGATCATATAGGCGTTTATTCAAATAAACCAATTTTGTATTAGGATCAAATAGCCCACCATGAAAATCTATCGGTAGATAAAAGTCCGGATTTGTGTCTTTAATTATTTTACCGAACGGAGTTCGACGCATTTCTTTAATCAAATTGCCATTGGTGTCAAATAATGCGATTGGGGAACCATTTTGATCGGTTGCGACATAAAATCTTTGTTCTGATGTTTCCACAGTCATCAAGAAGTTGCGTGAATCGTAGAGGAAACGGAAAGTTTTCGCCGCCTTCGGGAAATGAACGTGAGTGATGAGATCTGGCGTTTTCGGATTAGCGTAAAAGAATTGTGTTATGTTTTCGCGGTCATCATTCCATGAGACCAGCCGGCCACGATCATCATAGTAATACCACACTTGGAATTTCTTGTGCTCGGATGCATGAATCAATTGGCCACGGGAGTTGTATCTATATTGAAAAATTAAATCGATTATTAGTCAACAATGTTCACTGAAAAATAATGAACCCTCGTCAGTTTGGAGGTTCGAAAATAAAGAGCATACATGATTTTTCCAAATTTATCGAACTATAATTATGGCAAAAATGTCATTCAAATTACAATATCTGAGTTTTATAATGATGAAAATCGAAAATTATGTCAGATGCAATTGACTTAATGAAATATAAATTTCTACCTCTAATGAAACGACCTGCTTTTTCTCCCCAAACATTCGCATTCATGCAATACTATACTATAACTTGAAATTATGATTGCACTTTATAAGGTCAGAAGTTTGATGTGACTGTGGTCTTGTTCACGAATGCTATTGAAAAGATGACAAAGATAGGTTGTCTTATATATTGAAATTCGTTGGCAAAAATATGGATGTGATTCAATGTATAAACTGGGAATAACGATCCATTCAGTGTTATAGTTCCGGATTGCGTAAATGTCGAAAAATAGAAACAATTGACATTAATATAAATATTGCTTCATTTTTAGCATTTGTACTCTATTTTTATCTACGAAGCTTGTACCATCAGAATAATTCTTGGAGAATCTTCAATTCATCAGTGACTTCACCTACTATTACTCATTCACTACCTCGTTCGCAAATGATAAAAATAATGGGAAAAAAAAGGATATGAAAAAAAAGGTAGATACATACCTATATTTGTGTTCGCCCCGAATTACAACAAATCCACGACTGTCATACGAATTGAATTCAACATCACCATACTGGACCACGCGGTCACCGCTATCATAACCCAATGTTATTTTTTCATTATGCTCGGTCACTCCAATAATATTTCCATTTTCATCGTAAGCATATTGCCAATTGTTGTCGGTATCAGCAACTTCCAGCACATGACCATCCGCATTGTATGTAATTTTGTCTCTTCTCGTCCACTCTTTCTTATCCATCGACTCTTTTCCAATTGTCAATTTTCGCATCTTAATTCGATTCCTATCATCATAATCTAATTCCATTCGGAATATATCTTGTGATCGAATGTTCGTCAAAATTGTCTTAATGCGTCCATGATCGTCATAATCAGTGACGGTGAAATATTGCTTGCTGCTATCTTGCATGACGGATCGATTGAAGCTGTTGCGATAAATGCGTAAGTCGCCAATACCTTCGAGTACACCAAGATTTTGACTATATTTTAGTCTTAATTGTGGTAATTGTTTTTCATTTATATCGACTTCGATGCCAGATATTCTTGCATTACCATCATACTGATAACGATAACGCGCATTATCCATGCCACTTTTACTGCCAAATTTAATTTTTTCATCCTTAACAATTCCCGCATGATATTTGTATTCAATTCTCATCTCAAAATTAGGTTCATTTATATCAATACTACGTACTAAGCTCGTTGTCTCTTGATAAGTATAATGAATCGATGACAAACCAGCCAATGTCGTTTCCAATTTGCCCGCATGATCATAAACATATGCAACTTTACCACTTTGATGAGGATAAACTTTAGCTAAGATTTGTCCATCATCATTATATAGTATTTCATATGGATGACGATTCATTGGCGAATAGTATTGGTATTTATAGAAGCCAAGTGACGTTTGTAGTGAAAATGCATGAATGTGTCCACGTGGTGTTGTTAAAGATTGAAGTGCACCTGCCTCATCATATTGTAGTAAATAATCACTCCCACGTGGTGTTGTGACTTTCAGAGGTAAACTACTGAACATATCCTTGAAGGCATAAACCATCGCTGTTCCATCACTGTATTTGATTTCATACAAGCGACCGGCTCGATCAAAACCATATGTTTCACTAATATCACCACGTGTCCATCGTGTCAAACGACTGAAGCGATCGTATTCCAAATCAACAGAAGCAAAAATTCCATTACGCGGTGTCCATTTTAATGGCCGTGCATTACGATCGTACGTAACATTTAATAATTCAACGCGGTCGTCAATAAAAACAGCCACTGTATTTGTTTCTCGATCGTATTCCAATGACAATAGAACGTCACCATTGACACGCAATTTTTTCCCAACTTGCGCAATAGTTTTGGAATTACCACGATTTTTACCCTGGACCTTGCGTACAAAGTAGCGCCATTCGAAACGGTTCGCCAGATCGCCAGCTATTTCTGTCCGTTGTTTAGATGGAACAGGATAACTTTCGCCTAATAATGGCTCAATTTCGGCTAGTATGGCGTAAGGAAGTGTATCTGTGCTGACTGTGTGTGACCAAGCTGTCATGCGTCCAACTGAACCATCGCCACTCACAGTTGTACGTTGTTCAGCCTCGCCAATTTTTGTTAATACTGAGGATCCTTTGATCAACATGGAAACAGGTTTGCGATTATTTTGTCCAATTTTGACAGTGGCGCCTTTAACACTCAAATCAAATGTCAAACTTATAACTTTACCCGTTGGTGTCACTGCACTAGTCAATCGTCCGAACTCATCGTAATTATAAACATAACTCCGTCCAGTACTGTCCAATTTCGTTTTCAATAGTCCAGTGGGACCATGATAATCAAATGTGACATTGTAATTATCCGGTGTGCTTAATTCGTGTAGCATTTTCATACGTGACATTCGCAAACGACACTTTTGTCCTTTAGTATTTTCAATTGAATTAACTTGACTGCTATAATCGCGCAATAAAAATACTTTATTACCGGCTGCATCGGTAACTGTACTTAGTTTACCGTTGCTCGTATTAACATTATATGTGAATAGATAAAATGTTTCGCCAGTCAAAATATTTTTCGTTGCAATATGCTGGCCAAAACGATTGAATACATAAATTTCTTGTGTATCAGGCGCATAAATTTCATATTCACGTGCGCCACTAGCGTCTGGAATGGATGCCATCACTGAACGTATTCGATAATTAGCTTGATCACCAATATGTACGACACCATCAGCTGACACGGCAACCGCAGATATCGTATTGAATTTCGATGTTGATGCCAAATAATGATCCGCTTCAAAACAATCACACCCACGTTCCAAACAATTACACTTGGACTCAGCACCGGCGAATGGCGAAATTTTTCCATCAGTTCCAATTATACGGACACGATTAATACGTTGCGAATCACTCTCGGCAATGTACAAATTACCCGAGGGTCCGAATGCGATACTCTGTGGCATAACTAGTGTTGCATGCGTCGCTAACTCTGTATCAAATGTTGTTGTGGGACTTGCACAATGTAATGGTCGTCCGGCAACAACTTTGACCCGTCCATCGGGCGCCAATTGTAACACCATATGATCGTCAATTATGTGTAGAGAATTGTCGAGGGGATTTATCGCCAGCTCTGTGGGCCAGCGTAAATGAACCTCCTCGACATTTAATGTACCCTCACATGGTATTGGTTTCCAATGTGATTTGTGCATATGATTGCCGATAACCGTTGTAATAATTCCATCTCGATCTACCATGCGAATGTTAGTGCCATCCGCGAAATAGAGGACATTATCAGCTGATACAGCTACGCCTTTTGGATATGCCAATTTTGCATCACGTGCCAATGCACCATCGCCACAATGTGCTTCATCCCCTGGTAAACATCTTTCACCTGAACCTACAACGGTTTCCCAATTATGATCGGGATCAGTGTAATCATTCGTATCACGTACACGTATTATTTGATGGGACTCCGGATCGGATATATACAGAACACCGTCAAGTGGGCTTAATGCAATATGATAGCGATATGAAACGCGGGTAGCGTTTAAACGTACTACAGTTTTTACGGTTCCGTCGACGAGGATTTTACGTACGAGATTGAAATCACCAACGAATATGGAGCCGTCTGGTGATGTTGCCAATGCAACCGGTGCTAAAAGACGTTGTTTTGAAGCTTGACCATCACAATCATAGCACTCTAGTGGTCGTTGATGTCCATCGCCCATTGTCGTAAGAATAACTCGTGGTTTGTGTTTGAGATAAATATTCGATCCATCGCCTTTTTGTAAGATTCCTTCGTGAAAATTGTAACGATGGTGAATATCTAAATTCCAACCACCAACCTCCGATATTGACATGTCGTGACCACTCAATTTAGTAGTTTGAACATCCCAAATAATGTCTTTACAATCACTGTATTCATAACCAACTTTAACCATTGCTGTTGTGACGCCATAAACCCGTTGACGGTAAACATTCAAGCGATTCCATGCGTATGTAAATTTAATGATTGGATCAGCTTCAAATGTTTTCTCAAATAATATTCCTTCAATTGTTATTCGTAAATGAATCAAGTTGAGTGTTTGCGGAATTGTTTCAGGTGTTAATTGTAATTGTATTGTCGACAAATAGCCCGCCGCACGTGAGCTGTGATAAACTAAATTTAAGCCTGTACCAGGTATTTGTAAGCTCTCTTGTACGACTTGTGATTCAGCTAAAATGGCACTCTTATCTGGACAAGCGCCTTGAAAGCCATGCTTCCAAGTTGCCAACACAACTGGTTTCATTAAATCGTAATCGTGTGCAGCACAGGCGTGTGGCATATGTATTGGTGGCTTTTCATCTACAGCGCTCATCACAATTCTATCAATGATTACGACCTGTGAGCAAATAAAAAATGGTGATTAGAACATGAATTAAATCATACAAATACAACTATCGAAATCATTCTCTCCAGATGATTTGGTGATATTTCCATCAACTCACCTCATTCCATGGAACAAAAACGATGTGTGTTTGAGGTTTGAATGGTGAACGACCAAATTGCAGCGTAACTGCCCCACCACCATTAACCAAAAGATCAAACCAGCCGTCATCCCTTGTGAGGGTAAATCCTTCGAGTGGTGTGCTTGTACTGACACGTACACCCATCAATCCACAGCCGAGGGATGTTACGACTCGACCGCGTACAACAGCCGATCGACTAGATGAAAAAAATTTTCGATATAATAAACAAAACATTATATGCGTATGTACATTGATGCAAATAAATTTGAGTCAGAAAAAATCTATAGTGATGAAAAACTACGATATCTGTTCCACTTTGCGGTCATAACACTGATAACTACTGAAATGAGCATTAATTTATCATGAAAATGTTGTTCTGATTGACACATTAATCTTTGAACAATAAATGGCACTACGAGCACCATGTGTCCATTTTTTATTCTTTCGCTCCTTGTTTGTTCTCAACCTTCAGGGGACTACAAAGTATCGCTGTTATAGTAAAATGTATGAGGGAACATACGAATTTTATATGTAAAAAACAAGATTGTAATTTCGAAACACTACTGAAAATCTGAATCATTCTCGCATCTTAAAACAACCGAAGTATAGATTATACACGCGCTCATGAAGAAAAAGTAAAGTATGAATATATAATGCTGTATTATTTTTCAAGTGTGTTCCAAAGACGATACACGCAAGTATATACAATTCATCTATAATTCAACTGAAATAGACGAAAACTTTTTCTTCCTTTTTTTTTCTTGTTATAAATGAGAAGCGCAACATAGAAAACGTCACGAAAACACACACATACACACACACGCACACACACACACACACACATACGCACACACACAATATGATCACACAATGTACAGAGAAATAATAATTTCGAAACTATGGATAAACCATGCTGTATACCGTTCACAAAACAATTTTCTTTGTCAATAGCAATAAATAATAAGACAAAAATAGCGAGATGACATATAGAGAGACAACGATAATAGAGAAGGGAACGTGTGTAATTATGATTACACTCTTTTCAATATTCATCTACTTGATAAATGCTGAAAAATTGTGAAGCTGCATTTGTCACACCCTCAAATGTACACACGTACATACACACACACGCACACCCAACCAATTCGACATATTTTTTTGTCTCATTTCATCTCATTTTTCGTTTTTTTCCTGATGTGATTTTGAGGATGCAAGCATTTCTAAAACTTAAAGCTTTCGAACGTCTACGAAATTTCCCGTCACACATCGACATCACTTTCGATGATTTGAATTACTATTTCTTACCTTGTGTTGAAGTGATTCCAGAACACACTGATTGAGCAGCACGGATAAAACAGAGCCCAGTTAAAATATGGTATTTAAAAAATGTGTTTGTATTTCAAATGGAAATTTTCTCGAGTTGAAAAAGATTTTGTACTAAATTCTCAAATACAAAATTTTTTCCTGTATTTTCTGTCTTCTATACCAAGGTAAAAATACAAAAACAGAGAATCGTTCACAAAAATTCATACAAGATCACAGTCAGACGAACAGTAAAAGAGAGGGAGACAAATAGAGAGAGAGAGAGAGAGAGAGAGAGAGAGAGAGAGAGAGAGAGAGAAAGAGCGAAATTGGAGAAGGAGAATAATGAAGAGTGAGATAAAGAAGAAGACAAAGGAAATTGATATACTCCACAAGAATTTCGTGGAGGGAGACAGAGAAAAGAATATTGTTTGGGAAATTGTGCGGGACAGTACTTCCGCGCTTGTACACACGTATACGCAAACAGGAGTTTATACTATATATTTTTAAAAACATATAGTATAGACTCTTTGGGATATGATTTTGACATGGGTCACAATAGCGCACAATAAAATATATATATTTATGTATCGTCTTCAATCAATTTTTTGTTACTTTGTTTTCATATCGATATACTTGGCATTGATGAACAACAACCGTATTTCCTCGTACATACGAATAATGGAATTTTGTGATAGGAATTTTTTGGATTCACATTACGATGAAAAAATGTCTTGTTACTTCTAAATTAAATTGATCAATGGGCATAAACATTTTGTCACTTACCTCTCATTGAATGTTTCCTGCCGCGCATAATTTTGTAAACTTCCCTCGTCAATTAGAAATTTCATCCGTTCAAAAAATGAGGCGGTAATGGCAGGCGGTTGTTTTCGTAATAGAATGTCAATTGGTTTTGGGGCTGAAACGCATAGTTGACTACCACGACATGCATGATTTGCGCAACACTCTGGATCAGCACAATCTATTAGCCCATCTAAAATTTGGTCAATATAAAATAGTTTAGAAACACCAATGGGTGATATTTCTTAGTTTAGAACATTATTCATGTAATAAAATATAAAATGAAGAAACGACATAATAAAACGAAGGACATTCTTACCTTTGTCATTGTCCCGGCCATCATTGCAATTTTGTTCCAACAATACACTGCAATCCTTTCCATCCCATCCATCATAACAGCGACACTCCCATTGAGCATCTACATTAACACGGCATTGACCATGACCCGAACATGAATTCGGACATCCCTCCATTGTACAATGTTTACCATTCCATCCAGTAACACATAGACACGTTCCATTTTTGCATTGTCCATGCTCATTACAACGCGGATCGCATTGTTTCAAATTACACAATTCACCAGACCAACCGGTTATACAGTCACACGCATTGTCAACACAATGGCCATGTGGTCCGCAATCTAAATCGCATAATTCTGCGTATAATATGAAACAATAAAATATTTATTTTAATTCAAAAGTCCAGCGATGTTAATTAAAGGATGAGAAAAATGACTTTGAGCTTGAAGGTTGACAGAATGAACACTGTTGTGATATAGTGAGAAATGTGCCTCTCAATAATTCTACAATAGTTGGAAATTATCCAAAAATATTTTTACCAGAAACTCCAATCCGCGAAAATAAAGAATTTTTGACAATCCCAATTTTATATAAATATCTCTACCCTATTCAGAGAAAAATAAAATAAATAAACAAACTTCGTGTCATGAACATCCTTACGAAGAATTTATCCATGTTTATTTAATTATTACTAGAAATTTAAATAGCGCGCTTCAATATTAACCAATGATGAATTGTGGCCCGTTTGTTGCGAGTTTTGACCTATGACTAACTCCAAGATTTTCATGTATTTTTATTTGGAGGATTAAAACATGCGCTCTAAGTAATAGTCATTGTGAGAAAGTAATGGGTGGCGTTCATTTTTTGTAAATAATTGATTTCACCGTTTGTGTTTTCTCTATTGCGAAATGTGAACTGTTTTCTCAAGAACATTAAAAAAATAATTTCCAAACCTTTTGAGCAATCATCGCCGGACCACATGGGTTCACAGTGGCACGTTTGCGTTTCAAGATCAAAGTTTCCGTGTCCACTGCAATCAGGCAAGCATTGTAGCGCTTCTTTATCCATTTGACTGCAATCAGCTCCCTTCCATCCTTTTTTGCATATACATGTGCCCTCAGCACAAAATCCATGACCAGAACAAGTTGGATGTGGACAATCTGGTTCTTCGCAAAATTTGCCTTTGTACCCTCTCACACAATTGCATTTACCATTAGTACAATGTCCATGACCATTACAATCGGGTACTTCACACTCATCATGACGTAATGAACACTCTTTGCCTTTCCACCCGGGATTACATTGACACTCGCCATTAATATATTCTCCACGTTGACTACACAACACTGGACAAACACTTTCACTGCAATCTTCGCCGCCAAAGCCCGGATTACATTGACAATGACCGAGTAGACACTCGCCTTTACCGCTACACCCATTCGGACAATTGTGCGTCATATCCTCAGCAATTATTGCAATAAATGCAATCTCTTGGGGATCTCCATCGTCATTGTACAGTGACAAAAACCAATGACCTGGTTCCATATAATGTGTCACTTCCTTTTTGATTGATGGCTGCTGGTAGAAAAAAATCATAGGTTACCAATCGTTTTTAACGTCAATACCACCGTACTTTTTCGTTACAAACATAAAAAAATATTCAGAGTATTGTTGAGTTTAACTATTTTTCCAACAATTCATTTGAAGGAAAATAAGAATGCCCAGAATTTTTTCTGAAATTTCCTCAGTCTAGTTCAGAAAGTTTAGTTCCAATTGCATATAAAATTACATACAAAATTTCTATACCCAAAGCGACAATATAATTTCTCGCGAAATAAAAACTTTTTTATATGAGACAATAATATTATTGTTAAAGATGCTACACAGAGAGTTATTTTTTACCAGTGATTTATTCATGTGAAGAATTTATTGATAATGTCACGTTACGGAAGAATGAAAAAAAAAAAACGATAGTATACAATGGTACTAACATGTGATGCACGGGTTGTTCGCGCTTTGAAACCACTGAGTACTTCCAACAGATCATATTGCGTGTGTGTTGGCAATGCATTCCTTCGTGCATAAACGCCGATTGACGCGCCACGTGGTATATTATAATCAAAGCGTACATATGCCGCTTCCGATTGATAGAATTGCATGTTCCAATAGCTGTAAGCGGGAATTTCTTTGCTGAGACGTTGGCCCAATCCAACTTGAGCAAAGGTTGTACCATCTGGTGGGAACGAACGTGCCGGAAATGTTCTTGCACCTGGGAAAAATTTACATTGAATATTTTGCCAACTTAATATTATGATAGGTTATTTATAGAAAAATTTTTTATTATTCATAAGCTATGATAGTTCGGAAAATCTATTGGATACATTAATTTCATGCAGTAATTTCTCAAAATAATCAAGCTTCGCTGCATTTACAATTTGCTGGCAACTCGATTCATCGGGGAAAGCTAAAAATGAGATACAAAAGCGCCAGGAGAATAACATGCTGTAGGAAATTCAAATTTCCAACTGTGGGAGAGTCGTTACCTTCCAGAATAAGAATAGTGGGTTCTGGTGGCAATGGGGTTGTCCCACACCAACAACTATCAGCGGTACTTGCGATATCTGAGTCTGTGATTACAGACGTAATGGTAGTACTCGTCACAATGTTATGATCATCATCAACGTCTTCGTTGAATTGTGATTTTGTGACCGATGACATAAATTCGTTATTAGTAGATTGGACTAATACTGAACCTTGATCAATACGAATTTCTCCGCGATTACTTTCATTATTGAGACTTGCACTCGCTGTACCACTTTCTTGAGTAAGGTTATCAATTGAAAATGAGTCCCACTCGTCGGACGATGATTCCATGCATGGACATGAACATTCACATTCACCACCAGCCCACATTGGTGGTGGTGATGTAGGTGGTTGTGGTGGCGGCGGCAATAGTGAAGATTCTAATGATTTTTCTGATCTGGTAGATGTGGATGAAATGTTATTAAATGCTGGCACATTGGCTGGACTGATGTTTATACCCGGGGCGAAGTTTTTATTGTCAGGATTGTTTGGTAATGAGACAGACAACATATAAATTGGCTTTATTACTGATGAAAAAGTGTCTTCAGTGGATATTGTCACATTTACGACTACACGCCGTGCATGTTCATCCTGCAAATTATTCCCAGAAATTTCAGTACTTGGTTTGTCATGGGTTGATGGTAAATCTCGTAGAAAACTTGAATCACGTGAATGATAATTGGATGAGGATAATATCTGATTATTCATATGAATATTGTTATCAAAACGACGTTCGAACTCGCGCAAGAATTCTTCATCAGTTCCTTCATTCATAATTACACGTAAGTCATTATTTGAATTATCACTGTGAACAAATTTAAATGATGGTTGAACATGCTGACTATTGGCATCCGAATTGATACTATTGTACATCGTTTTAGTTTTGTACATTGTTGTGGGTTTCTCTTCATTTATATTAACAATCTCTATAATATCATTGCCATAATTTGAGTACATCTCACTTGGGGAATCTTGCTGTGGCTTCTCAGATTTATTTGGATTAATAATTCCATACTGTGTTGGTACTGAATCTTCATTAATATCAAGAAATTCGTTGATTATTTTCACCACGTCCGAATCATCATTCGGTCGATCATCCTCATTGTCCGTAACTTTTTCACCATGACCAATCGACTTACCTGTGTCGTTTGATTCATTATGGCCTGGTGTGTTGGTATATTTGTCAATATGAATTGGCACCGATTCTTTTGGAATATCGGCAGCATTATTCAGGGCCGAAGTTTGATTCTTGTATTGTGCCGTGTCATTATCAGTTTCAGAATGCGATGAAGTCAATGCCATTATTGATGTCCGAGTCGTAAGGTTTGTGGGTGGTGATGACATTAACGAAAAAAACGTGGAGTTGTAACTGGATGTTTGCGCAATAAATTTGGGGCGATGATTGTCATAATTTTCAGTAGTGGAAATAGATGTTAAAATTATTGAAGCTGATACAGAAGAGAATACAGAAGTTTCCGTTGATGACTCCTCAGAATGAATGTCACTCGTTGAAATAAACTCATCACTAAGCATCACTACATCATGCGTTACACTGTCACCCAATTCATGCAAATTTTTTGTTGACTCCACATTTACAACGTGGGAACTAAATTGGTGCCCATCACCATGCTGATTAATTGTGTCTCTACGTTTACGAATATGATCATCAATGACACTACTTTCTTTGTGAATATTCATACCTCCAGATGAAGGCTGACGTGATCTACTGCCAGGTGTTGACGTCGCTGATGTTGATGAGGAATTTTTCATGTCTGGAATTTTCGTATCACTGGTGTCACCGACTAAAACTGTGCATCCTTTTGTTCCCGCATACGACCAGTTCACTATATTGGAAGCTTTGATTAAATAAAAAAGACAAAATACATTTTAGGGAAGGGCCATTGTTAATTCAAAATTGTTCAATTTTTTCAGATTAATTTATGTTTAAAGTTTCTATAGACAAAAAAAATTGTTTTGTTTTTTCGTTTTTTTTTCTCTCTATATGATGTGTGGAAAATCATTCCTGCGAATGATTCCGGATGAATTTCTTTGGGGAATGTTCTCAGAAATACGTTCCGCAGGATCAAGTTGTAGTTCATTATTTTTTTCACTAGGGGAAACTACTTATATTCAGAAGTTCTAAACAAGAACACCACTATGACGTGTAGATAGTACGAATAGTATTGATTACCAGCAACATAGGTTAATGCTGCAAGAAGGCAGAGAGAGACCATGATTACGACTATGGCAATGAGTTTCCAGCTGCACCAATCGATGCCTTTGCGGAAATGACACCGAATGCTTTGTCTCCTCATTGGAATCATTGATGGCGCATGACTGTATGGTAAAGGTACCCTGGAAAAAAATGTCTATGTGAATATATTTTTTAAACTTTCTGAAGATGAGTGGCTACTTTATAAATTGGAAGTTATGACGGATCGATGGACTCGGAGTGTGTGCAGTGTTCGAGTGCGTGACTAAATAAGTATACGTGGAAGACTTTCATTGATGGCCCCGACCAAAAATGTACGCTTCTATCTGATCGTTTGTCGGTCGTTTAAACCGTTTCTAATCGGAACAGACGCTACAGATGGTAGTACTTGATGCGGAACATGTGTACATAACGACACACTATGGCAATATACATATTTTCGAGTGAATGACCGATTGAATGAATGATTATTTCGGTTTTATATTTGGGTATTTTTTTTTCAAGACTTCATACAAATGGGACGAATATATACATAATGGATACTTAACCTTATGTGAAAGAGCATACTTACACGAAATATGAACACACAACTCTCTTATTATTTGTATGAGGAAAAGAAAAAAAAAAAAAAAAAAACACGACAAAAGATATTCAAATAATACATTATTGGCTGAATTCTGCTTTAGGTGTAACATCTCTACAATTCGAACTACTTTCATGTCACATACTTTTAGTGTTAATTTCTTTACTTTCGAATGTGAATATATAATAGACTATGATTGGATATATTGTCCAGTAATTTGCTAGGAAGGACCGAGAATCCCATAAATGGGATGAAAGCATCAAAACGTTTGTGTTATGAATGTTTTTGACTGTGTACGAACTTCGGAATCACTTTCACTATTGCATTGTTCCTTATACAGTGTGAACATCAAAAAATCTTACCTGTCCATATTGTTCTGCAATTCCACTTTTATTGGACTATTTCCCGTCGATTGATTCTTATTCTGATACTCATTCTTCGATTTTTCTGCAACAAAGAATGGGATATATAAGTAAATACACCACGCGTATATATTTTTATAAATAATGTAATCGTGAATGTCAACATAATTCATCAGTGATGGTGAATGATGAAGTTTTGGCTTCGAATTTTCATATGCGTGTGGGATCTGAATAAGATTTATAACCGCAAAGGAGACTATGAAAACAAAGATGGCATTATACAACACTCTCTTCCTATTTCTTATTCGCTGATGAGGCGTCCCAGTCCCTCTTGTGTTTCTTGGCAGTAATTACGGAAGGAAAGGCAGCTTAGATTGTCTCGGCGGGAGGGTGAGAAATCGTCGGAGATTGGGTGGAGGCTTCTTTTCCACCTCAAGTGTATTTACTTATACATCAACGCGAGTAGTGTATATACCGCATACTTCGAGATTCAATATACACATATACAAATACATATGTTAAAATTGACTCGGAGGGCTTTGTCTTATAGCCTTGGCGAGGAGCAAAACCATTTGCCAACCGTTCGTCTGCTGGCGTGGGAAGTTTGTGTAATGCCCCGCTAATTGCGGGTGTCCATACCCCCAGGAACGGACTGTTCGGTGCAGTGTTTATGTATATATATAGAAGGGGGAGGACTGAAGGGTAAGTGGGACAGGGGAAGACTGGGGAAGACTGGAGATAGGGAAAGAAGGCAGAATCATGATAATTATGGCGTTTAAGCATAGATATATGTGATTTGGGCATTCAGGATACATCACGAAATGGTTGATTTTCATCGTGTTTTAGTTTTAGAATCCTTTCAGTATTGGCTCCATATAGGCAGTTCCCTTACATCTCCCCCCTCACTCTCTCTCTCTCTCTATCTCTATCTCGGGGTCTTGGAGACCATAGTGAGGTGATGGAATGCGACATAGGTCGTCTGGGTAAATTCTTTGTCCTGTGGGTGTGTTTGGGCCAGCGTTCACAGAATATTTGTATAAGAATAGTTGGCAGTGACAGGGGAAAGCGCGGGGGGGATACGATGGGTCATAGAGTGTCATAATGTACGTCAGGTCATAGAGTCAATATCATAGTTGTAGATACAATAAATTATTTTTGGGTACGCGCAGAAGATAAAAAGAAGAAGAAAGAGGAGAAGAGGAAGCAGATTAAGATGAGAAAGGAGAAGACGGAACGTTTTCTTGGTTTTGTTTGTTGACCGCAGATATGTTGACCCTTGGAGGGATTGCAAATATCGTCTATGGCACTTTGGGAATATATCGTATGTAAGAGCGATAACATATACACATACACAGCATTCAATTGTGTGCAGAGCGGTGAACAACGTGGAAGGTTTCGGAAGAGTGTTTGACTAGCTACTATTATGAGTCCATAATATTGCTGCCAGTATAACAACTTATTCGATTTAATAGAGTTATATTCCTTTCATCTGTTTTATCAACTTCACTTCTGCCAAAATTTAAGTAGTATACTATCTTAAGAATACTGAGAATTAGTTTGGGACTCTGGCAAAATAGTGTGAAAAAGGGAGGGGAGTTTGTTTTTGTATAAATATGCACGGAAATATTGTGATAGTTGGGTAATAAACAGTATACATCCTAAGACTACTTGTGTTTACGATAAGATAAAGCAACTGATGCATGCGGAGAAATGAAACACATGACCCGTGCGGTCTCAGTCTCGGTCTTTGCCTTTTCGGGGACGCACACTCACGCACATGGGAACACTGGGGCTAGTGGATAGGGGAAGATAAAGAAAATAAATGGAAGGGAAATAAAAAAACGGAGAGGAAAAGATATGAAAAAATATAGAAAAAAGAATAATAAAAATTCGAGAAGTTGCTTAGAATTCTTCATGACTCCACCCACTTGCGTCGATTATTGGGAACGTAGACCCTTGTCAAAACTCGCCGCGGAAGTTGCGACGGCAGATTACTCACTGTTCTTTATTGTTTAGCCCTTTCAATAATATTTATTTTGCGAACGATTTGAATTGTTCCAGGTATAGGTTACTCAGAAGATTATCATTCCTTTTCATTCTCTCTCTCTCTCTCTCACTCTCCTTCTGTGTCTCGCAATTTCCTTCTCTCTACACATCAGGCTTGAATATATATTTGATTATAGGGTTGTTGACACTTACTTGGTATATTGTAAAAATTTCCTGATGGGGTACGGACGAGACAGGAAGGTTCGAGTTCTGGATCACGCTCGTAATCGCTTGCTGTATGGCTTCCCGGTAATCTTCCGTTCAAACGATTCATTGTTGGATTGCGGGGTGGCACATCGGGCGGTCCCCGTGGTGCTGAACTATCCAATAAACAACCTTAAATCAAAATTCGAAATAATCATTATTATGTGCAACAGTTCTCTGAGAGCGCAATTCCGTTGTATTAAATTAGTGCTTATGAGATGTTCAGGAAAATGTTGTTTCAACTGAAGGGAAAATTTCATTTCTGAGATTATTGGGAACGAAAAAAGAAACAGTTGTTTGGTGATAAATGTATCAATCAAAAATTGCTTTGTATATTTCAATATTTCTTTCGTATAACAGCAAATGATATAATCAACTCTCAACATTCAAATATTCATGATGAGTAACCAGTCATCAGCTGAATGTACAATATTTACAAACTCATATTATGTTTTATCTGTACTTTCAATTTGCACTGATGTTTTATGTATTATGAATATTTTAATCAGACTAAAGAGTTCATCCAATTTTATATTAATTGATATCGATATTAGCTGAATGTATCGTTTACTTATGTTTAATGGATGGATATCAGTATTCACTTACTACATTGTTCAGATTGATAGTGAATGAATCAATGATCTTTTTATCAATCGGAAATATTATCAATCTACAATATGGATCTCGTCGTAGGATAAAACACGAATGGATTGTCCATTAGGTATCGATCAGTCACAATGAATTACCAATTGTTACATTGGATTTCAAGATTTTCTAATTTTATAACTGCGAAAGTGAAACTACGACAGATGAACGATGACGCATAATCCGTGCGGAAGAACGAACATGTCTGATTCAAATGAATTTCATTGAATATCAATAAATCTTTGTTCGCCACACACGAATTGTACATCGTGAACGAATGGGGAGATATGTTAACATACATACTTATTTTCAACAAATTCTTCTTGTCGGTACATTTGTTTTATCATTAATTCATCAGTATTCTTATGTCCATTCATTGCAAATGGTAAATAATGTTGATGATGAAATAAAAATGAGAAATTTATGGTAGTTGAATTTCAGAGTACATACAATATATGTATATATATTATTTCTAGCGTTATGTGAGGCTAGCAGAGTTGAATAAAAAATTTTAATCTATATTATTATTTATACCTGTGACATAGAAAATATCTGTATGCGAAGAATTAATCATTGTATGGTTGAGTTCCGTACAATGCCATATACTTCGTAATCTCTTCCAGGTGAATGTCACCTTTCATTTTTTTCCTCCATATGGGTCTTAAACGAACAAGAAAAAACATCAGGAAAGGATTCGAATGATGTTTATCACAATATGATGACAGAGTTTTGTGCATGGAGTTTTCAGCGAGTTCATAAAAAACATTTGAGTCATTGGGATCATCCCATTTTTACTTATATAAAGAGAGTTCGAAAAGGGCATTTTTTCCCTTAAGGAAGGGTTGTACCCAGAAAAAAAAAGAAGATTACAGAACAAATATGCTCTTCGATGCAAACAGAAAATATATCACGCATGTCACCACTCATTGTCGGATGAAGTTCCATCAAGAAACCAAAGGAAGTACAATGTTCACAAAGGTCATTGATATGTGAAATATCAATGATTTATTGATATTTCAGTTCGATTATGTCGCTCTCCTCGAAAGAGTTTCTAGTTATATCGAGGAATCGAACAACTTCAGGTTTGTGGATCATGTAGCATAACTGAGCATATACATTTGTGAAATTTTCAATCAATTCGTTTTCAAATAGACATGATAAGCTCTATGAAAAAAAATTGTATACGCAAAATCTATGTGCACATTTGAATTGGCTGCGTCTTCTCTTCATAGTATTTGTATCTCCGTTGCTTCAGATTGACATAAAAAGAAGCCGAAACATGAGAACGGGGCCAGATAATCACTGTATGGAGAGTATTATTTTCAATAATTTTATCATATGTACTTCTATTTTCGGGTCCAAACAGTTTTGGAAGTGAAATGAAAGTACAACGACGAGAATTTCAGCAAAAATGATACTTTCTCTTATTATAAGATGAATATCTATGGAATATGATTCTCCAACAGTAAAGGACATTTATAATCAGATCAGAGGCATGGAGAGAGCTTGCATAAGATTATTTTTATTGATAGTTTGGACGAGTCACCACACTTTTGTTATCCAAAGATTTCGCTCCCCGCTCTTATTACAGTGCACTTATTTTCATTATTTATTCCTCAAATTTTTCCCGTCTCAGGTAGACCCATACACTCATGAAATATGCTGCCTTGATCTCATTTTCATCTTAAACGTGTCGGCATTGAGTCTCCTACTATACAGAGAAAAAGCGCAAAATATGCAGACAAAGAAAGTGAGAGAGCGAGAGTGAAAAGAAGAGTGCTTGTGTATTTGTGTGACGAAGGACAAAAGACGAGTGAAGAGACCGATGTGATGCACATCGCACTCGCTCCGAATTATGCGCGGCTGGTTGGGCCTCACGGTGTCTCAATGGGGGCCCCCAACTCCTGGACCCATTCGCTTATTCTGTCGCGCGGGCCTTGTTGTCGCACCCGGCTCCGTAATGGATGCGCGCACCTATTCAGTACGGCCACGTTCAAAACGTCGTAACATAATATCCAAACGTGGCTCCTTCACATTTGTGAATAAATGTATACAGGCATAGATAAATGATGTACCTCTCTTTCCTCATTCGTCTTTTTTTCTCTTCATCTTGTTTAGAGAAGTAGAGAGAAGAAAGTGAAGTGCAGAATCCCATGTCTAATGGAATTTATTAGAGGAACTTGGCAGAGCATGAGTGGATCCTTTGCATTTTATTGTATTTTTTCTCCATTCGTGGAAAAAAAGGGGCCGGGCTTCATTCTTATTATACCTCTCGACTTTTCTTCTACCCTCGATCTTCCACAATTTCCTCCCCACCAATGTTACCACGGGCATTCTTTATGCCTCTTGACATCACGCGCCCAGTTGCATAAGGCCCCATATATAACAAATGTGCGGTGTGCTTGGGCTTTTATGTCAAAAATTATCACTAAATCGATATATGTGTACGTTTAACAATTCGTGAACGTCGGCATTCGAAAACGACATAAGAGCTTTGACGTTGACCGGAAAAGAAGGCACAGTGTACAATTCGTTGGGCATTTTTTTTTTTTTTCTCGGCAAATAATTGGATTTCTGTAATTTCACCTGCATGTGTTTTTATCACAAGATCATCGGATGATGGCTGATGAGGAACAATCATTATTCCATTGTGATATTAGCGAATTGATTCGTGATGAGAATTGGAGAGAATATAATTCTCATTCTATCATGCGTACCCATTGAAAACCACATCTTTGAATTTGTATGTGTAAATTAACTGCCGTCTAATAGGTTCTCATTCTGTCACAAATGTCAATTCATTCCAATACAATTATGATGTTCTACGATTTCGATAATAACCGTTGTTCAATGCATTCTGTTTAAAAAACGTAGTCAAAGCTATGGAAAAAAGATAAAGGAATGTTTCAACTGATATAGACATGAATTGAAAATTGCATTATGAAATTTTTCTTAATCATATAATCATCAAAATAAAAATGGCATATTCGATTGATTACTCCAAAAAAATTCAATTCAATTTCAGGCCAATTACTCATGAAAAACCGAACAAATACAGTTTTCGATACAACTGTTCTAGAGAGAGATGAATTTTGAAGATTTTAAACGTTGATGAGTCCGCATTTATAATTTCACAATTGCGGTAACGAAGAGATAGTTTAAGAATAATTCATCGAAGAAAAATGGAAAAAAAAAAAACAAACAAAAAAAAACAGCAAGCAATTAATCAATTTCCATAAGTCATAAAGGAGTGACGAGAATTTTTTTCTCTCGGAAATGATTCTACCGGTCAGATCCTCTGAAATATCATTACGAAATGGAAGGGTCGACGTAAAGGAGATGTCTCGTTATTCTCTTGTAATTAATATTTCATTTAAATCCACCCTATATATAGCTACACCCTTCTCATACAGATATAAAATCTATGAGCCGCCGTGGCAAATGGTCTCAGTTGACGTGAAAAGAATCTGCAAAAAGAGATTGGATGAAAATTATGTGGCAGGAAAAAAGAAGGAGAGGAACAAGACGAAGAAAATTATGAGGGATGAAGAGAGTGTATATGGAGATATAATTTCGTCGTGTAAATTTGCAAAATCGTTTTTTCCGCCAACGCAGTCTCGTTAAGAAATTCTCATCGTCAAGTGCACTCTTCTTTTTTTCTCCTTTTCTCTTCTCTTTGCCCTCGTCGCACAGGAATCAGAGGAAAAATCTTAAAAAATGAAGGGGGTCAAGATGGTCGTGACGGAACGTGAAGCGAGGGAGGGCTAGAGGAAGTGAAATTGCACCATGAGAAAGAAGCGAAACGGTTTTAATTGGAAGTGGAGCGATGGGGTCGCTGGGTATATAGCTGCTATACTGTGAGAGGGTAGATACCGAGAGAAAAGGGAATTCTTTACTGCCGCACATTTGGTAATCTGTATAGTATGTAACTGAACCACTACCGTCACGGCACACTTGTGCGCACGACCCCTCTCGTATGAAGCAGCCAAAAAGCATTCACATGTGTATGACTATGAAGGAAGCATGAAATGGAAAGAGAAATATATGGAATAAAATAAAACGTGATTTGTCACTGTTCTTAAATATTTCATAAATTCAATATTTTTTTGTTTTCATCAATTATTTGGTCACTAATTTGAGAAGTGTCATGAATAAAAAGTTTAATTACGACTATTATCTATGAGCGACTTTGCAAATATATTGCCTCTATGACAAATAAGTATTCAATATCATTTTCATTCCTATTTTTTTTGTTTTTTGTTTTTTTTCTCTACATCGATTGCCATTTTGATGGGATCGCGATATTATTAATTTCCTGTGTGGCATCATGGATGGTTGAGAATAACAGGAAGGACAAAAAAGTATTTTATGTATAGAAAAAAAAATATGCGGGAAAACACGTCCCTCATTATGAGGCCACCAACATGAGCGCGTGATTTACAATCGATATTTTTTTTTCTCATGGCAGTGAAATTTGGGCGCGTGGCAAAATCAATCGTATCTCTTCAGTAATCCCTTTCTCTCATCTCGCGTTTTTCATTCTTTATTGTCTTCACTGCTCTTGGCCAGTTCCTATATATATGAATTTTTCTTCTTTCGCTCTCTCTCAATGTTGTCTTTGTAAAATTTGTGACTAGTTTATTATTCATGTCCCTCATTTTCATCTTGATATAGGAGAAATCAATTCAAGTGAGTGAGACAGAATGAAACTGTGGAGATGGCGGCCTAGGAGTAGAGACGGAAAAAAATGGCAAATTTCAGAATTGACATTGCCATCATTGAATTTGGTTGCTGATATATGCTAAAAGTCGACTGATGATCAAAGGTATGTAAATAAGTATGCTATATTCTTATTAGCTTTTCAAACTCATTGCATGATCACGAATAATATGCCACTCACTAACAACGAGAATTCAAAATTAAACCGCGAAAAAAACAAATATTTGTGCAGTCGCAGGCTCGTAAAGCTTCACCGAACGAAAAAACATATTTATATTTTCTAAAATACATTCCAAAACGACTATTATTTTTTCTCAATGCACTTTTTTTTTTCTCATTCCACTGACAACATCGTAATACGTTTATGCTGCAATACTATCAATAAATATATGTCTACAATAATGAAATCAATTTTATATAATACCCATAAGAAAAATATTAGAAGCACCTTCAGATTATAGATGAAAAGAAGATAACGAAATTTACGAAGGAATTGAGAAAGTGAACAGAAACGAAATGAGAAAATAAATATAGACACGAACACGCATACACAGACGCGCATGCGCATACATATGAAAATGTTGGTGTATCGTAGGTCTTACAATTTTATTAATCGGTCTTCGTCTCATTCATCAGCCCCGCAATTGAGGATCAGTTCGTTCGCCAAGTAATCCGGCGTTAATTCTCGGATTAACTTAACCGCGACGTAGCACACCAACGGACAGATGAGAGTATTTTTCTTAGTCACATCATCTTATTCTCTCTCTCTCTCTCTCTCTCTCTCTCTCACTCTATCTCTATCTCTTTCAGTCTTTCAGTCCATCCTGCTCTCACTTTTATTCTGATGAAGCGCGACTGAAATAAATCCGTTGAGCCTCGGCCAAGATCGATGTGACGGCCATCGTCGTCGTCGTCGTCGTCGGCGAGGCAGAGAGACACGACGGCGCGGCAACGTCCACCCCACATTTGTCGAGGGTTGAACGCGAATGAAGGAGAAAAAGGAGAGGAAGGCTGAGAGAGAAAGTCTTCGTGCATTTGGCAGGTCTAGTCGAGGATATTGGAAGAGAAACTGGTGGGTTCCTTGGCGTTGGAGAGAGCAAGCGGATGAGGCACGTTGCAAGGGTGTGTACACATCCCCCTTTAATTCTCTGCACACTCTCACCCCTTGTTCTCTTTGCCCCTGTTATATATTTAGATGTATATATATACATGAAATTGCCCTAACGCTATAACCGCCGTCCTGTCGTCCTTCTGTATATCTATATGTATTTTCTATATATATATATATAGTATGTGCAGAGTGTGTGATACACATATATGTACAATTTCCACCCGCGAAATTGTCGATACGACTTTCTCGGCAATTATATCTCAGGTTCGGGCCCGACGGCGCGCAAGAGACGTAACCAAGAGCAATCGATACCCAACGGCGGGGGCAAGTCACGTGCCTCTCACGAGCATTGTACCAATATAATGTGAATGCAATGTACATACGTTCATCAAAATATTATCACTCTAAATATACATATATGGAAGCTACTATTCTTGTGTGACACTATAACCAAAGCTGATGTGAATATTCAGGTGCCGGAATGTCAACGCAATATTTTGATTCGTTTGATGTATTCAAATATTTTTGATGATCCTTTCCTTAACATGTAATGTGAATTGCCAATCATTATTTTTAATGAATATGAGAAATTTCAAATTTTCCGTCATGGATATAAGATGAACTGTGTATGTAATATTTATTTTCATCTTTACACTTAACGAATAGGAATGAAAAAATCGTTATATTGCCTTAAAATAATATTGCGGGAACGTACTCGTGATATGAAATATGCTTTTCAAACGAAATAAATGAACTGTATTTTTAATGTTGGGAATAATAACGCATTATTCACAATGGACATTTTTTTGTCATCTCAAATTGTTAAACAATTTGTCATTCAAACATGGATAATATAGTTGCCCACAATATTTATGATGATAATCCACAAAATTGAGGAATTGTAATACAAATTGAAAAGAAACCGCAGAGAAAATATTTCGATAGAGTTTAAAGAATTGTTGTTTTTTTCATATCAGGCGGCATGTAACGTACAGGTGGACATCCGGACAGCGGATGTCACTCTTGAGGTCTGAGAAAATGGTTCCCCAACTCTATGCTTCTATATACAAATGAGGGAGAAGAAAGTGCATAACTTATGTAAAATATGTGGAAACGGAAATGGGGAGACATATCAGAATTGTTTTCTCTTCTCCCTCGCTGATTACAGTGTTTGCCTATACTCGATCCATTTATTTTTTCCCCGGAGAATATTGTCTCCTGCTACATAAATTATAGTACATTTCTATTGGAATCGCGTCCCTTTTGTCATCTCACAATAACGACATGACACTCTACGAGTAATATTTGCTCTATTCAACTGTAAAGCTCTTAACAGATCTGTAACTTTTTTTTCTTCTTATCAAAGAGTAGATGAGTCGCTCCTTTTCTCCCATTGTTGTACTTGTAGTATATATAGATTTGAAAAATCAGCATTGAATATATTTTTATAAGCAAATGATCCAGCACTGACTGCGACTTTAACACAAAGCGAGTTATCTACGTCACGTTTTATTATGCAAATTTAATATCTCACACGTCTTTCGGAGACTGTCCTTGGGCTGGTGCGTAGCGCCCATTTACTTGAGGGTGGTGGTTTTGTACTGAATATAATGCGCAAGGATATGCAAAAAAATACGGCAAAGACAAATGTATATATATATGTATAGATAGTAGTACAGTAGGAAACTGAAAGATATATAGCAAACGACATTTGGAACTGTCAGTCTGACAAATATCGTGAATGATAATGCACGTCAGGGATCTTTAGTATGAATATATAGGTGTATACAGATGCATTGGAAAAATTTGTATAATATATAAAAGTGGCAAAAAAGAATCAATTTTCGTTTTTCATCCAAACTTTTTTAGTTTCAATTTTTGTACTTTCCAGTATTACACATTCACGCCGATTCACACATGACAAGTTCCATTTACAATATAAAAATGAGGAAACAAATTTTGTATGAAGTTAACAACATCAGCTCAACTCTGAAACTGGAATAAAATACAGTACTAGAGCATTGGCCTGAGTTTGCGATGAATATACTTAGTAACTGAGACTCTTGTCTCAATATCAAGATCGGGGAAACGCAGGAACATTTGATATCAATCATTCCATATTTATTCTAACTGTATAGCATGAATAACTGATTCCAGAATCCAGATGAAATTTTTTATTTACTATCATTCATAGTAGATAACAAATGTTTCTACTGATTTTTATAAACCGTACGATTGGCAATTTACATGAAGAAACGATCGATTGGCACGGAAAAACAACCTTAATTGGTGCAGACGGGACGTGTATAGAAACGCGTTCACCAACAAGTGACTGTGCAGACTCGAAATTGCTATATTTACCTCTTCTTCAAAACTAACATAATATTGAAATTTTTCGAAATAATGTTACTTATGTGAATCTCCATTAACTGTCGTGAAGTGAAATCACTGATGATAATAACCGAAGAGGTCGTGTACAAGCTTATTCTCTGTGATGTTATAGTGCTGACAAACAAAATTTCAGTAGTCGGAAATCATCCATAACGTGTTAAACAAATCACAAGTACAGTGATACGATGATGTACGTGTGAGTTTGCGCGAAGAGTTCGGGGCAAGTGAAATGCATATGTGATTGGTATAATGTGAATGCATTTGGGAAATCGCTGTGCAAAGCAGCGCTCACTTTCGTAGCGTAAAATAATTGGATACAGATATATAATAAGAATATATGTCTAGAGATACTTAAGAGTATGAAGTATGAGGCGGCTATCAGTCTTGAAAACCAGTCCAATCAAAAATCTTTTGTTCGAAAGAGGTTATTCACTTGCGGAATCACTGACCGACCTAGGATATTCGTACGCAAATAATAGTTGTAGTGATGAAAAACCAACCTCGACCAGCACCGTAACAATATGTATATTCGTTGTAATCCATACACGGTCTTTTGAGTAGAGCCTCGTCTGGTACGAGATCAAGTAATGCTGTAGGGTCACACATTTCCGTTGTATCACTTCTAGTAGTAGGCGTTTGATGTAACGGTTGATTCAAAGTATTTCAAGGTGTCAACACTAGCAGCATCATCATCATCGTAGTTATTGGTTTTGTTTATACTGACATTAAGAATCTGCGGTATCGTTTTTATGAATGAATTCAACGAGATAAAATGTTTGCAATAACTTTCATTGGCTTAATAATTTTAATACCAATTTTTTTTCTTAATTTTTTTTGTGTGCTATTCAATAGTTGTTACATCCCTACAACAAAATCATCTTCAGTTAGTATTCACGCAGAATGAACAGCGAAAAACGCATCTGTCTTTTATTTTGGACTGTGTGAATAATAGACGGGAAATAGTGGAGAAAAAAACTTTTGGAGTAAAACTTAAAAAAAAAAAAACTTTGTTATTTATTCCTTCCATCTATTTATTCACTATATATTCCACATATTTCTTAGATATTTTTCACATTCCACAGTGAAATCTTCATGAAATTTTTGTAACAATTACACCACATGATAACAATTTCTTCATTCATTACGTACACAAATAAATTGATTCAACAGACGACGAATGCCGGCACGGGCGGAAAATGCTCTTCGAATAGAACGCGACGATTGACCGATTATTAATGTTAGCAAATAATAATAATATCCATCAATATGAAAAAAAAGTTAAGGGCACTTGATGATCAGATAATAGTTGAGATAATGAATCGAATACTAAAGAAGGCATGAGCGTACGCTTGCGCAGTCGACAGCAAACTAACGATGCGACAACTCCGGAGTCCCGACACTGTGGCGACCGGCGCGACCGCGGCGAACTGGAAGATTCACTGACTATTGGATGTGGGTGAGAAGGGAGAGGGAATGAAAAAGGGGATAGAAGAGACGAAAGGGCAGAAAGTAGAGGGGAATTCAGTCTCGAAGGAACAGAGGGTGAGAGTGCGATGGTCGGTTTTGCAGTGCAATGGAGTAGAGGGCATGGAATGAAATTGGTATAGAGTAGAGAGAGAGAGAGAGAGAGAGAGAGAGACAGACAGACAGACAGACAGAGACAGAGACAGAGACAGAGAGAAGAAAAGAGTGGGCAGTGAGAGTGGGAAAATTGTGGTGGGAGAGTATGGTGAGGTTGGTAGTGGGAGAATAGGGACAGGCAACAGCCGGTTGTCGGAGATCGCAGCAGCCACCCACACTTTTAGCCTTCCTATAAGCTTCCCATGATTCAGATGGTTTGTGTTGAATGTATGTATGTGTATTGAATGCGAGGATGATGATAATGATGATGATTATGATAATTCGCCCGATTTCCTCGCATTCTTTCTCTATTTTTTTTCATCATATCTTTTTTTCTTTATGACAAATGACATCCCGATGATTCAAAGGAGATTTTGAAACATCTTGCATAAGAAATAAATTATTTATTACCTATAGTAATGATTGTTATCTTTGCATTTAGTTATGTGTGTAGAAGTGATATACATCTAATTTTGATAATTACACGGACAATAATGTCATTCTTTGTGGAAAAGAGCATAATACTGCGGACGTCATGCAGTCTCATGTCTCTTTTTCAGTATTCAATATCTTCTCTGCCATTTATGGCCGTCTTGATCGATATGAAGTTAGAGTTGTGATGCAAAAATTATATCAGCTCAATAAATAATGAACACAATAGTCATTACACTGCAATCTGTATTTTTTTTTTTTTTTTTTTTT
>JAPYZF010000578.1:55000-98974 GCA_030523045.1 Meteorus cinctellus | reverse complement strand
TTTTTTTCGCGATTAATTGAGAAGATGAAATTGCAAGATTGAAAAATTTCAGGTTGATATAAAAATGGTTAGTGAGCAAGTGATGATACCGCACATCATAATTAAATGGCATGCAGTATGGTGCGCAAATATGTAATCAAAAAATACGAGACTCAGAAGGTTGCGGAGCTATTCAGCTGTTGCAACCATATCAAGTATTACAAAAAGACATAATAATCGTGTTATATAAATATTTGCGATCAGTGATGTCTGGATAGCTAAACAGCTATTGATAGTTCAAAAACTATATATAAATTTTGGCAATATTATTGGAGATGATAATGTAGTTTTGGCTTTATAAGTGTAAAAAGTTTGTCAATAAAAAGTCACTCATTTCCTCAGATAAAGAAAAGGGCGAAGTAGTCATGATTTTCAATTTCGAAGCTTGCAGTGAAATGTACTCAATAATTGTCAGACATACAAAGAACTAATACAATATTGCGCAGCGCATATGAATAGTTGATCAACGAGATTACAAATGGCTGGAATAGTTGTTCGCATGATCAAAACAGCAATCGATATCACTACTTGCCGAAATATGGAAATCACAAACTGTTTCAAATTTGACTATTTTAACCATACTCCTGTCAAAATTATCGAGTGTGCGTTATCTAAAAATAATATTTGATATTGCCTCATATTTGAAAAAAAATGATACACAGAATTTCAACATGGCAACATGGACGAGGATTAATTCATAAGGCAGACGAGTGTGTGACGGGAGTCAAATAGAATGAGTAGAGATAAAGACAGGAGTGCGTACATTCAAACTGTATATAAAAGACAAGCGAGAGAACACAGTGTCGAGGAGATGTAAAGAGGCAAAAAGAGATGATTGTGAGTGGTCCTGCGGGAGTTGGAAAGACATGTGAGTATGTGAAGACAACGGCGATGGTGAACTTTGCAACGAGACACGAAAAGCAGGTGTAATCTGTTGTACAACGCATCAAATATTCAGTCGTGAAAGTTGCAAACAAAAATCTTCAACAGCATTCAACAGATGATAGGAATGGATGTGGTGTGACTGGAGACAAATTCGAAATAAGGCGATGATTGAACGATGCTACATCTTTCTGTTTTGTTCGGTTAGGTCGATAGTATCGTTGTTACGGAAATGATAAGCAGAAATATTGAAATTCAATAAAACTCACGTCTTTCAATGAAAAAAGTTATGAATAATAATCGACATCATTAGATGTCATGTTGACCATAAAATGAAATGATGTTATATGTCAACAATATCTATCAACAATCAGAATACATTCAAATGATACAATTGCCTATAATCCAAATAAGTCACTATAAATACTAAATTAGTATTGGAACAAGTTTAAAATGCATCCGGAAGCTATCAACATTTCTCCAGTAACCAACTATATGATTGATCAACAGTTAATAATTCATCAATGATCGTTTCGTTATCTGCGTCGGGAAATATCGTGATTGAAAATGGACCATTCAAGTACTCTTCGATAGTGATTTCATAGTAGATAGTTAAGTTTCAGGGTGTGGAATATTTGCCTGTTATGAATTATTATCAATTTACCGAGAGAGAGAGAGAGAGGGAGAGAGAGAGAGAGTAGTGCAGCGCAGCACTTGTGTGTGTGTTTCTACACCATACTCGCTGAAGTCAAATTCTGTGAAATTCCACATTGCTTGTTGCCAGGGATAGTCGTGGCGTTAACTTTGTCCATATGAGTACGACGCAATACATATGCAAGGGGGATCCTGCCATTGAGAACGAGTTGTACTTCTCATACATGTGTATGGAACATATATGTTTCTTTATATTCATATAGATGGTACGTAACTGCCCTGTGGTCATATTCCAACCGAAAGAAAAATAAACATATGTTTATAGTGGAGACTCCATTTGTGCAGCACTCGGCATTTAAGGCGCGAGCACGAGAGCATACGATTTATGCGGCTACGTAGGCGTCAGTGCCTTAACACACCACAGAGAGAGCTTTCAGTTGTCATAACAGCTATGTGGTGGCGACTACGTGTGTGCTAAATCTTTCGACCACGTATAGATGTATTGATTTCAATCCGTGTGAAAATAATATATGCAATGCAGTATTTATACGCTGAGGAAATCATTTGGTTGGTCAGCCAGATACTTTGATTACTTTTCAATGACTTAATTTAAATGCCTATCATATGGTCACCTTATACGACATGATGGATCAATTCAATGATCACTAGGGCCAGCCGGCCAGGGACTTCGTATGAAAGGGAAAATACTGCTATATGTACAAATAAAAAGAAGAAATACGTGCGATTCACAGATTTCGGTAATTGGCGATGTCCAGTTTAAACAACGACAAAATTCAGATGACTACGAGTACTGTTAGAAGTTCGAATTCTCTTTATTATTTGTTTTGCAGATTATAGTACCGATTGTCTTGCAGGATATAGTCCTAATCATCTTGCTGGTTATTTTGCTGATGGCGTTGCTGGGTATCTCGTTGATTTACTTGTTAGTTATCTAGCTGATTGTCTTGCAAGTTATTTTGTTAATTGCCTTTCTGGTGATCTTGCTCAACGTCTTGCTGGTGATCATACTAATCGTCTTGCTGATGATCTCGCTGATTATCTCGTTGGTGATTTCGCTGATTGTCTTGCTGGTGATCTCGCTGATTGTCTTGCTGGTGATCTCGCTGATCGTCTTGCTGGTTGTCTTGTTGGTGATCTCGCTGATTGTCATGCTAGTGGTTTTTGTAATTGTCAGCAAGCGAGATAGTGAGCAAGACAATCAGCGAGATCATCAGCAAGACGATCAGAGTGATCACCAGCAAGACGTTGAGCAAGGTCACCAGAAAGACAATTAACAAAATAACTTGCAAGACAATCGGCTAGATAACCAACAAGTGAATCAGCGAGATAACCAGCAACGCCATCAACAAAATAACCAGCAAGATGATTGGGGCTACAACCTGCAAGGCAATCGGTACTATAATCTGCAAAATAAATAATAAAGAGAGTTCGAACTTGTAACAGTAATCGTAGTTATCTGAATTTTGTCGTTGTTTAAACTGAACATCGCCAATTACCGAAATCTGCGGGTCACACGTATTTCTTCTTTTTATTTGTACATGTTGTAGTATTTTTCCTTCCATACAAAGTCCCTGACCCTTATGATCACCATGATAGTGTTGGAAAAAATGATGGAATTTTCATAAAGATAATGAGGCTGCGACAGTCAATATTCATGAACTATTGCAGATTGATAATTTTCAATGTGTCATAAGAGGCAGTAACATCTTCGCATTCTAGCGGGACAAACGAAATCCGCTTAGATTTGTTATTGCATCATCGATGTCACATGCTGCACTGGAACCATATCGAAAGAAATGGTTCATCGGATTGATATGAGTCATAACCAAAATTCTATGCAATGCTTTTTGCCGTCTTCTAAACTGGACATCCTTTTCTAACCATGAAACGTTATTCTTCCCAGCTATTTGAGTATATGCGCGTGATAAGATCATCAACAGAGACCTCTCATCTCATTGAATTTCCGAATAAGAAAATGTCGTTCACAATTGGGTTTAGGAATTGTTTAGCAATCGTGTTCTATCTATTCAGTACTCCAACACCGTGATTTTTGGATTGTGTCGTCTCCAATTCACATTCCGACTGTTGGTTGATATGGAAATGAAAACTTTTCCTGCAGCAATTAATGGTCTACTAACCAGCAAGACAAATATTTGACAGAGTGATCGATTCAAATTATACTTTTTCTCCGATATCAATTTTATGTATGTTCTTTTCTCAGTGCAATGAATATTCTGTTGACTAATGCTAATTCCAATTCTATCAGAATGACAATCGCTATTTCAGTACAAGGATTGCCATTGTGAATAACGCTAAAAAAAATGAGGGATTTCCAATGTTATCCAATGCTTCATATGAACGATCATGTCATCTTTAATGCAACATGAAAATTGAATAAGCTGAACACCATGGATCCAGGTGAAACGTTGACGAGATACAACATATAATGACTTCCATTTCACTGTTAACATTAAATTAATATTGATATTATGTGAAAGATATGAAATTTTGAGAAATATAAATTTACTCCCCTTTGTGTTTTCACAACGGAGATTTAATTCTTTCAATTCATACGACTGTATGGCTAGATCGGGCGTGCAGAATGAAAAATTCACAAGTTATTCTCTATCCGGTGTGTGTGTGTGTGTGTGGGGTGGTGGTGGTGAGAGCGATATACCATTCAATATATATACTCATACTGCAGTATACGCTAACATAATTATAGATAAACGGTGTGGTGATGATGATTCAATTGACCGTAATATCTAAGTTAAAGCGATGCGCCAAGGTCTGCACCCTTTTTTTTTCTCGATCCAAGCCTCATCACGTCGTAGTTCTTTTGCTTCAATGTCATATGTTCGAGTCCTTTGACTTATGGTTACATGAGAATCGATTGGAAAATGATTCCTGGATGTATGTATATACACATAGAAAATGGTAATATACCTGCGTGTATGGGGTTGCATTCTGCTATGGAAACCTTCGAGAGAAAAAGAAGGACGTAGAGGACACAAAGCAATGCTATTCGCCATCTGTTTTATGGCTTCACGTTCTTTCTTCTTTTTTGGTTCGACTTCTTCTTCTCCTCCCCGTCAAGTAATTTCCGGCGTTATTCAATCTCAGATAGTACAGTTGTATTGGTGCCGAAGCTCTAAAAACGACTTTACCATACGCTATTTTGTCCACTAGATGTTTTGAAGCTGATTCAAAAAATTCAACTTTTTTTCCCCAGTTTTACCGCTCTCGCCTGCGTATGTAGGAAAACGCCCATCTCTTTGTCTCTAATTCTCAGCCTCACTCAATAACTCTCTTGTTTTCTTCTTCTTGATCGTCTTGAACTCCATTTTTTTTCAGATTTTTTTTTCTCTACCGGTAGCGAGGTTCCGTTTAGCAGTGGAACTCGCAAATCCGTCTTTGAGAGACATGTCCTGAAAATCCCGGGGGGATTACCTATTCTTTGCTGACATAAGAAAAAAAAATGAACGTAGGAGAGAGCACGAGATGGACCAGTGACAGTTTTTTTGTTCATCTGTTTTATTACTGAGTCTTTTCAATTTTTCTTTAATCTCAAAACACAAATCTTTCTCCAAGATATATCGTCTTTTTTTTCCAAATTACTCTAAAAATGATCATGTAGCTACTCCGGATTTATAATCCTTGAATACTTTGCAATGCAGGTTGAATGAATTCAATATTAATGTCTCAGATACCTTGAAAAAAATTATTCCTATAAATTTCAACGTTAAGATTCACATTATCATGGATTTTGTACAGGAAAAATCATTCAAAAGTGGAATATCAGTTAAATAATCAATTTTCTCAAAATTTCTACGAAATGATTTTTTTCGAACGCAATATTTTGGAACAATGTAGATCAAATCAAAAACAACTCAGAACAACCATTACAATCGCGATAGCTCTAAAATGTGGTACCACCTCAAAAATCGGTTTTTTCAATTTTCTCTGAAAATTTCATTCTCAGCTCTATGCCGTTTTGGAACAAAGTAGAACAAACCTACAACAACCTGGAACAACCCTCAAACTTTTTGTAACTTGAAAGTGTGGTGCCAACTTCTTGGAGGTTACAATGCAGCTATATAACTTTTTTTCTGTGTTTTTGCGCTAGTTGAAAGCTTTTCAGCTTTGTAACATCCGTGAGGTGGTTTTTGTTTTTTCTTTGATACTCTACGAAGGGAAAATATAAACGATCGGAGGAAGATTGAAGTGGCGGGGGGGGGGGGGGGGGGGGGGGGGGGGGGGGGGGGTGGGGGGGGGGGGGGGGGGGGGGGGGGGGGGGGGGGGGGGGGGGGGGGGGGGGGGGGGGGCAGTGGCGTAAGAATGTGCAAGTGAAAATTCTTTTGAGATCTGTGAAAATAGAAATGTCGGTGCAAGTTGGGGCGCAGAGGGCTCATGTGAGACGCAATGGATTATGTGTGTGAGAATTCTGGCGTGAATTTCACTAGATTCAGCAAAATGCATGTGCCAGGTCAGATGTTACCCGGATGAATGATTGTTTTTCCAATTCTCAATTTTCAATGTCGGTTTCGCTCTATCGAAAACTTGAATCATTGCATTTCTGTTTTGTTTGTTTTTTTTTCTTTCGCTTTTCCTTTTTGTGAAATGTGTCCAACGCCAGTGACATATGTATGTATATATATATATATATACTCATTCACCCCGAACGTAACATCTATGTGAAATGAAAATTTATGACAAGATTGGATTTACGGTGACACGCGCGCCGATATTGGATCGATACTAAGAACTTATTTATATCGTTAACAGAAAACTTTCCTTTTCCCAAGCTTTTATGATGAATCTTCTTCAAAGGATTTGAAAATTCAACTCTTCTTGTGAAATTGTGTATGGTCTTAGAGGCTATTATTGTTGGATTGAGAGACCACCTGCAGTGTGATGAGATACAGCCGGGAAAGACCACCTGCAATGACCGCATCGGAATTTCTCTGCATCGTATGTAAAAGATTCGATGCTGAATATCACTCGATAAAATCGAGTGTGATTGTTGTACACACCGTTGGACACGATATGAACAGTAAGTAAACTGCCTACTGACTTCAGCCGCAATTGAGTAATGGCCCCCCTGCATTATATAAAGACACATTTCTAAGAATATGAAATCAGATGAATTAATTGGAAAAGAGTAAAGGAAAGAGAATATTTCCAATTTTGGGATAGTAATCCATGACATTCTCCGACACCCCAACGGATGATATTTTTTCTCTCATTTCACCTTTTGTATGCGACTTTTAACTATTCATTGCCAGTCGGAGACGACGTAGACACTACTGTGGAGCGTAGCATAATCAACAATGGCGCGCGCGAAAACAAAGGGCGAGAATAAATATCCCTCAGGACTCGGCGTGCGCCTTCTACATCGTTTACGGCTGGTGAGATGCTAATCTCCCGGGGAAGTTGGTACCCATAGTACCCTCTCAGCAAAGTCGTACATCTTATTCTCCTTCTTCATCTGGCAACGAAGGAGAATCGACTCGACCGACCCGAGCGACTCGACGACTCTACTCCCTTCTAAATTTCCCTCTCTTGCATCATGTCACACAGAGTTCTCCGCTGTATTTCCCTAGTATTCTCCACTCAAACAACATTTTTTAGGTGGGTATCCGGCTGACTGCTCTCGACCGATTATGCTAATATTTGCGCCCACGCTATCGCTCATTCTCCTTCGGCATAGCTCTGGTGCACGAGTCCATCTGCATTGCTCTATTGTACCGGGAAATCGTGTGCCACCCTGTTATACGCATCTCGAGGGAACCAACCTGCTCTATTGCCTCTCGGTTATTATGCTCTCTGCATTTAGGTCTCTCTCACTCTCTCCCTCTTTCTCTTTCACACACACTTTTTGTCATGGTTGCTTGCGATGCGTCTGGACGCAAACAATTTTCGACGATTTGTGAACCACAAATGCACGAACACGTATTACGGCGCGGGAGCCCGATGCGAAACGTTTCGGATGGAAAATAACGGAAGCGAGATGAAATCCGTCTCTCCCTTGCGCCCGCGCTGCATGTAACTCACTCGACAATTTTCGCACGTGAGCCACGTGCCACTCTTGGAATTATCCTTGTCTTGCGGTTGGATAACGTCAAGAATTTTGATAAGCTCTGGTATATATTTCTGTATGTTTCCACATGATCGTCTATGTATGCTCTTATGTATGTTGTTATTTCAATATTTTCATTTCCATATGCATATCATTTATGTCTCTACTTTTTCCACTTTTCTTTTTTGGTTGTTTCTCTCGATACACAATTCATCTGGTTTGCATTAGTATCCGTGTCGTGCAAATATTATAGTTGATGAAATAAATGGATGTATACAATGATTGGATGAAAAAATTAATACATTCATTCGTGATGACTATTGGGGTATATGACGGATACAAATAATGGAGTGATATATTTTGCGTTATTGATCGTATAATGCATTCGTATATGCAGGACGGTTGCAGGTTGAATCTGACGCCAGAACAAATATTCACGAAAACAGTATAAAATATATATGTTTATATCTACATATTGATTTTTCATCGTGACGAACCATTGACTGTCTCAATCACGGTCATTCTTTTCTCTTTCTATTTATTCCTGAATTATTTTCCATAACTAAGTGTAAACTGATGGACTCTTCATGCTCCGTGTATAATGAGTGAATATGGTTTCACCAGGCTAGTGTAATGCATAAATCATTCGAAGAATTTGTGAACATAATGATGGTAGACAAAATTCATCATGAGTCATCATACGCAAACTTTTGAATGACCGTAGTTTATCCAGTCAATATCCTGATTACGCCGCTCGAATTATACTCGCACATTGAAAATGATTTGTTCTTCTTCGTTTGGCTGATGCGTGGGTTTGGTTGCCTTCGATTTTTACTTCGGTCCTTGAACAAGTGCTGAAACTTCATTACTCGTTGTTGATAATAATCATGTCATAACACCTTCTGATGAATAGCAATTTATTATCATTATAATTATTTATTTGTGAAGGGAAAATCTTGAAATTCAATATAATCCCATACATAGTATTTATAAGGACTCAACGATCGATCGTGTTTCATGAACTACGTATAAATATTAATGGCGCACGACTCACATATCCATTGGTCATTATTTCAATCGATCCTTGATATGACAATAATACTCATAAGAGTTATTGATAAACATTTGATTGAAACACACATTATGAAACTAAACCAACAAAAAATTATATGCTATAATATTTACTCCCGTGGTATTACAGAACGATTCATTGAGGCAGTGATTGAAATAATAAAGTATTTTATACAAATAAATTTTATCTAACATTGAAAAATTCCCACTCTAAAGCCGTTTTCTATAACCCCTAACATACTAAGAAAATATCAATGTATCACCGAGTTGCCATCATTCTTTTTGTTTCCAAAATAATGCAAAAAAATAAAATATTCTTCCATTAATATGCGCTTGCAAATGAAAGAGAAGGAAAAAGAGAGAAAGAGAAAGAAGAAGAGAAAAAGAGGGAAAGAAAGAGGGAGCGCCGGGAGGAAGGGAAATACGTGTCTATGGTGTGTGTATTCATATTCGGAGAGAGTAACGAGTGCCACCTTTTTCCGGAGGGGAATAAGGACCATGAACTTTGACGCACGGCAATGATCAGGATAGTACCGCGACCGCTGCTGCATGTAGGGGGATGAAATTTTTCGGCTTTGTGCAAGGCAATTATATTGATATACACATATGTGAAATTGCTAGGATGCTACTCAAATTGGCCTGACAACGAACAATCGCCTTCTATTACGACGCATTTGTCGACGTTATACACACGCGCGCGTCTAGTGTTACTTTTTTAGTGGTTCCGACGATGATGAAAGAAGGAATGAATTCAGTAGAACAGGGGAGGGAGAGAGAAGAAGGGGCGATGGAAGGCAAGGGGTTTTCGTCCCTTACCAATGCGTACGATACACATACATGTTCGTCACAGAGGACACTAGCATAAATAAGTTGCTATCTCTATGCCATCGTCACTGCTATATGTGTATCGCATCAACGTATATCTACTTCATGTGTTTTTAATTCCGTATATATAATATATTATTACATAACGTAATGGATATAATTGAGTCATTTTCTTTTCCAACATACATAATACCGTTGAAAGCTGTTGCAGACAAGAGTGGTTATTGGAGTGGTATTACTAGAGATATATTGAAAGGGGTCGCACTCACATCCCAAATATTGAACGAATAGAATAAGACACATACAGCAATGGATTGCGTTGTCTTGAGCAACCATGCTCACAATAATATGCATAGAAGAAATATTTGTTGATTAAAAAGTCATGGGCTTTGATAAACCTTGCAGTGGTATTATAAAGGTGAAAAGTATGGGATTGGAATATAGACTACTGCTCCCGACGAGACAATCGAAGATATCAGGTCCGGAATTGAGGTAATGAAATAATGGATATCTTCAAAAATGGTTACCTATTGCGAGACATATTTGGAGTCATCATGACGATTAATATGTGCTATTATCGATAAAAACTTTCACATAAATGGAAAAAATCATTAAACGTTGAAACAACAACTGGTTAGTATTGATAGCAGAACCCCGTATGTTTTGTGCATTTTGTGGGCAAGAGAAGCATTCATATTGGAACATTGACACAAATGTGCATTGCAACGATACAATAGTTCCAGTGAACATAAACAGTTCCATGTGAAGATGTTACGTCTATTCTGTATGGAGCTCATTCTGTACCAGCTATTTGTGAGTTTTATGGATGGAATATTCATGCAATTCCTGGAATATTCGCAATCGTCTCTACTTTCCATCTTATCTTATCACGGAGGGTGATTATTTTTCATTTCTTCGATCACTTCAGATTGAATTTTTCTGCGCAAGAAGTTACCACCTGTACAGAAGGTGATTTTCATTACGATAATTCATCAGCCTCATCAATTAGCCTCTTCTGTGTTGATAATGCAGTTTCACTACATAATTCATATTTGAGGGGAAAAAAACGGAATATCAGACCAGGACATATTGTATTGATTTGACCTATCAATTAGAGTTTGATTCGTTTGGACATATATAGATTTTATCAGAACTTTAATGGAAACAAAAAGTTGAGTTGAATTGAGCAAGTGTGAGTGGAAAAAAAAGGTGAGCGGTAGCGGTGCCAGGTTCTTCAAAAATTTGCCACATCTAGACAGATTTAAAATTTTCAGCCCATGATTTTCATAGAATTTCTGGCGTTTTCGAACCCGGTCCGTCAACTTCAAACTTTATATAAACGCACAAGATTGGTATACACAGATGTATCGGACTACCTGGATTGATATTCCTCGGTTTGCCACGCCACAGGAATACTCTACCATATTTGGAAAAAGCTTTGTGAATTTCTTCACCAACACTCAATTATATATTCATGTGTATGTATTTATGGATAGGCGAATAGATTTATGAACACGATATAGAACATATTGCCATCGACTCCCGAAATTCCAGGTCGTATATAAAAACGGAACACAGCAACGATAGGGTCTGGATCCTGAGACATGTCAATTTTATTTCTCTTATCAATGAGATAGTTTGGAGAAAAAAAAGTGAGGTATTCATAATAGCCCAAAGCCCTTCATAACAAGTTGTGAAGTACTTCGCGGCAAATCACTTCTGGTGTAGTCAAAGATATCCCTTAATATATTAATGAATCGCTAATAATTATTTCTATTATCTGGGAAATGGAATTAGTGGATATTGAGTAAATGCAATTACTCTTAACTGTTTACGTCAGGCTACTGGACCCATTCCGTTCTCAGACTAGTTCTCACATGTAGATATCAAGTCTAAGCATTCCTCCAGGAAAATTTTCGAAGATTCAATCAATAAAACGTAATTAAGAATAAATACAACGGTAATTTGAATTACATCATTGCACCACAGCATAGATATCACACTTTTGACGATTGAATTTCCTTATAAATTTGAAAATTATATCTCCCTGGAAGTCGTGAGAAATTAAAATTCATGTTATCCTTTATGTTTTCGTATGTGTCATCATACTTTTATACTTGCTGTTAGTATGAAAGTACGATGAGTATGCAATGTGGCCGTAAATTATTATAAATTAATTCGATATATCACTAAAGATTCTCAGAAACCAATAACTGCATTCACATCTCATATTCATTCCATATAAAAATAAAATCGGAAACTTTTTTCAAATTTCAATCCGAAATTTTGATGGAAAATTTGGCATTGATTTCTCGATTGCTCTGATATTTCATCAGCACAACTTCTTACAGAATTTCATATACACACACACATATATATATGTACCTAATCTATGCCCACAACGATAATCGTTTTCAAGAAAATGCAACAATTGCAGTTTGTTCCCCGGGTAACCCTAATATCTCAGTCAAAAATATTTTTTAAAGTAACCATTGGTTTCAAGAAGAAATTTACTTGTGCCATTGAAAATGACACTGCATACATTAGCCGTAAGTCTTTTATTGTCCAGGACCATCTCTGCTCTCATTATAGTATAGACAGGGCTGTCCGGAATGCTTTTACTTGAACACGAATTGCCACTATTCTAATTATCGATCGCGTCATCCTCTCTTCCATACACTATCATTTTGTGAACACATCTACGTATATACGCGTCTATAAATATATTGATATATTGATATTGCATCAAGAAAGAATCGTGATGTGAGCACAGTGAGGATGACTACAGACAGGTATAATACCACGCACAACACAATGAAAGTAACGAATATTCGCATTGATATGTATACCTATAATATTGGAAACAAAGGAAATCCGCTCAGCGAAGTAGAGGTGCCATGTCTTTGCTGACGTCTCTGTATATATATATTTGCATATACAAACGTTCAGCGCACTCTCGATGGCTTTATTTTCGTCTTGGTTTTATTGTAATGGTTAGGTCATAGTGAGAGCGTCACAACGGATGCGCGTGTTCTCGCTCTTGAACAAGAGAGTGAAGATCAATATTGCGCGTCTGTAGCTGCGTTAACGTCACCTTTACCTTATATTTTCTAATGTTCATTGCATAGATGTGAACGTCGACTCCGGAGTCTCGAGAATTAAAATGGGTGGTTCTATTGCATTTTGCATGCCTCAAGCGCGACGCGCATAGGTATGTGCTGTTTGCGCCTAAAAAGCAAATTCTCGGTTTTGCCACATTAAATAGCATCTCATACACGCGCGCGCAGAGGAAAAGCGTGTTATATCGGAACCGATATATACATGTGAATCGGAGGTGAACTATTGTACAGGCTACAGTGGACGCAAGTGCCAGCACCCTTTTTCTCGATACACACATTTATGGATTCGCATTTTAGTAGAGCTGCAGACGGGCAATACTTGAAGAAAAAGAATATGCTTGCATCAGCACCACGCATTGATGGATATTTATTTCATTAACTAAAAGACTTCTGTAGCAAGCCGCTTTCAGCGGGTCAGTGTGAAGAGAGATATATTTATGCTATTTCTTGTTCTCGATGATCGCATTGTAAGTATGTTTGTCATGCTGCAACCTCACAACGTTCAATGTATATACTCTTTTGGAATCGACTGGAAGCTAAAAATTGTGCAGGTACTGCCATTTCAACTTTAGACGCTGCAGAATCGATTTTCTTTGCAATCTATCGGAAAGATTGGTCGAAGATTCATTCACGGACAATATAAACCATGCGGGTCAAGTTATTTTGAACTTCTTCTATCAACAGACAGAAGCAAAGAAGTTTTTCATTACGCTGCAACTGAATTGTGAAGTATGAAGTCCAAAGCGAAGCCTATGCTTTCACATGAGTGGATATGTGGTAACAACTCGAGAGACAACGTTGAAGATATGAAGCAAATTGGAAAGGCATGTGCCGATATTAAAGGATAGATTTAGCAGAAACTAGTACAAAAGAATCGAGACCGGGGGAGTGCCAAGCCCCCATCTGTGAGCTATCGCCCGGTGAATCAGCAGCGAAAACTTCACTTACTAAAATTCGAACTGAAAACATCCCAAAGCACATTTCAGATGTTCCGGATGATGAAACGATCATCATCGAGAAAATGACAATGGTAACGAAAACTGCAGGTCGTGTGGGTCAATTTGGAAGGATACAGGGGGCAATTGATAACAGCTGAAAAATATATGGACAAAAATGAAACTCGGAAATGCATTTTCTTACAATTGTTGATTTTGGATTGAATATTCACAAAAAAAATTCTTTTACTCAAAGAGTAACCTCTGTTTTGATCTTTAATATTGGGCAATTACCATAGCTTTGAGAAAAATGGTGAAGATGTTTCAATCGGTAATTCCAATTTCAAGAATAACTATCTCGACGTATCTCGAAATATTTATAGAACATAACATGGTTCAATTATCAATTTGATTATCAACGGGTGTATGCATGTATGTTTTGATTAACTAGCTAATTGAGTAGTTGGATGAAAAAAAACATTCTCACAATTGACAGCAAAGTTCAAGTACATAATGACGACTTATTCCCCTTCTATTTCATCAATCGGGTGGAATTATATTTGCATTCTCGTTATTCATCATGAGTGATGTCGGAGAGTAAGAATGGAAGAACAGTGGCGAGAAGAGAAAGGCCTCAAAGACGCGTTTGATTATTTCCTGAAGACTTCAAACAACTTGGATATAGTAAGTAAATGAATTAGTGAGCATAATGCTGCCAAAGCACGTCCGGTTGTATCCTCGCTTTTTCTTCAAATTCATCTAATGGAAATTTTATTTCAGATCTCATCAATGTGCATGTGTGTATATGGAGAGGACGAATGAAGTGATTTAATGAATGAATGATTGAAGGGAATTCTTATTAAAGAATTATTCGTGTTAAATATTTCATACTTTCATGTTTCTTTCATCTTTGACTCGAGTTAACTCGAAAATGACGAATATCGGTGATTTATTCAAAGCTAAGTTTTTCTTGAAAAAGCGAAGACTTTTTCTGCGAACGAGAGAATTTTACAATTATGTATGAATATTTCAGACATATAATATACTTTCATATACATATATGTGAGTCTGATACTTCTGATGAGTGAGATGCCATATCTAGTGGGAAGTAGGAGTGGAAGATGTCTTTTTATATCAATCATATTGAATTGTATTTTTGTATGATTCACACCATGTCAGGTATAAAAAAAAATTCCATCATCAGTTCGTCTGTTTTTTAACAGTATACTGTATTTTAGATAAACGAATGAGATTGTTTTATAGTTCGATCAAACATCTGCTTCAACTGATCCATTGGAATTCTTTCTAAATTGTTTGACAAGAGAAAATTGCAGTAACGGGCATAATTAATGATGAGGAATTTAGCGTCTCCAACTGAACGGTTTCGCAGGGTATGATATTTTCGAATGATTGGCTCCTTTGTTAGATGATGTTCCACCTCATTTGAATCAATGCCTGTTCATTTCCATAGAACTAAATTGTCTAATCTTTAATATAGATGTTTTTTCCGTTTTTGCGTTTGTCAACAGCGTTTTGTGATTCAATGGGGAAAACTATCCATTCCGTAGAAATTATAATTCAGCTGCCCCTTTTCATTAATTGTGGTCATTGGAAAATAATCAACTTCATTTAGTTATTTACTGACACACGAAATTATTTTTCAATTAACAATTGTAGCTAAATCGATAGTTTTTGCAATTTCTGTTTCGAAGTTTTAAATGGATGCCAAAATTGTGTCTCCACTATGTTATTCTTCATCATTTTCATACGAATATTCACAAATAATTAGGGAATCGGGATTGGAAAATAGGTGACAAATGTAGCAGGATATAATTCTGTTGACAATTATAGTGTTTCATAAAATCCATGAATGGATTATTTTCGATTCTAAAACTAAAGAAGCTGTCTCATTCAGCTCCCAAACATTAGTTTGCATTATCCCTGAATCTCCAATGGATAATCGCATTACTTTCTCACTGAGAAAAAATTTATTCACGCATACGATCGCCATCCATAATCGAAACAATCAACTGTTGCGCTCTCATCCTCATGAAGAGCGAAGTAATATTTGCGAGAGCGACGTCGATATACGAATACAAATTTATAAATAACTATTGAATGAAAGAAATGATTCTACTAGAAATAGCACCAAATTTCGAATATACAATGAATTGAGAACTCGATGAGAAGACAAAAAGTATTCGACGGCGACAAAATCCTTGGAATCGGATTACCATCCTTTACCATCACCTTATTTTTTTATTCAAGTTCCAAGAGCTTTTGCGGTCGCTATCGATACATAAAAATGGGTGTGTATAGAACTTCACGCGCGCCTATTGATCCAACTGTTTTCAGACTATATATATATATGTATATAAATTCTGTTGTTGATACTAGATGGGAATGCGAGGGTGAATGAGAAGAAAGTAAGAAGAAGTCAGGATAAAAAGGGGCACATATGTATAGTAAGTGGTGCGTTGAGTTTCCGAAGAACCGTCGGCGAACCCGGGGTTTGGACGCGGGTCGATGAGGTCCTGTAGAGCTCCTAAGAGATGCATTACGGTCATTACCCGATGATGGGAACGCAATTCTGTCACGAGTGGAAGTAAATTCATCATGTTATTCAAAGGCAAGTTTGATTGAGAATTTTTCATCAATGAAATTGAAACGTGAGAATGAATTTGAATGTATTCCATATCTATTGCGAGAGGGGTGTCATTACATGCTCACGAACGATGGTCATATATCTTCAAGTTATGTGTCGGGTAATAGAAAAACAAAGAAAACCATTTTCATTCCATCTTTCTTCGTTTCTCAAATCATCTTATAAATCATAAAAATTTTCAGTTTCTGACAATAATATGCAGCTTATATCAATCAAACGGTCGTGATTTCAGTCGTCGACACGCCATGATGTAGATTATATACATGTATATATATCCAGATAGACATCTTTTTCTTGTCGACCTGGTTTCCTTTAAGCATTAATCCGTCGTTTGGTTCACGTTCTATCGGTATGAGAGATATTGAAGATAGAGAAGGAAGCGCAGATGGGGATGAGTTGGAATAGAGACATGAAGAAGAGAAGAGAGATAAGGACCGAAACGACATGACACACAAACACAAATTCACATGGAGCAGGTATAATAAGTATCCCCATAGTTTGGAACCAGAAACTTATTGTTTTGTGACGCGACTATTCATTCTTGTCTTTTGTTTAGCTAATTTCACCCTTTTCATTTGAACTATCACCATATATAGACGATACTGAAAGCATCTGGTAGAATTATAGCGTTCATCTATATGTATATGGTGTAACATTAGAACAATATTTGCCTGACTTCCGCCGGTGCGCGTCTTGTATATTCCTGCATTTATATTTCATCTCGATAAATACATTTGTATGTATCAGAATTATGTATGAAATTATTCAGATGATATATATATATATCCACATGGATATCATTTTTTAGGTCTTCTTTTTCTATTCATTCTACTAGGCTTGTTGAGCATTATTAATATCTAATAGCGAACGATTTTGTGATGAATAATGGGGAATTGACAATAGAGAATGTAAAAGGGATTGAGATGGGTGAAAAAAGACGAGCTGAAAAAGCAATACTCGACCTTTAGATGCCTGACAGTGTGTATGGATTGCAACTTGAATTTCTTTTGAAGGAAAATTGAGACAAATAAACAGAAAAATCTTTTGAGTTTTAATACGTGGCAAACGCCTGTCCTATGACAACAATCCCATTCGACATTTCGTGGCCAAGCGACGTTAGATAAACTACATATTTTTTCGTTTGAAAGTTCTTCCAATAGTCATGGGGATGGATACATAAAAAAAGTGAAAGTTAAATAAATTGACCCTGCATATCAAGAGCCTAGGATTATTCATGAATTGAATGTCTTTGTGCGCAGATTTTGACGAATTATCTGCTTAATAAACTATAAATAATTTTGATTAATGAAAAAATGTGACAAATTTGTATAGAAATGTATGTCAATGATACGGATAATTTCATTGCGAAGACCAATTGTGACATAGTCGATCGGAAGGTTATGAGGTGTCAGTACGTTCTTTGGAAATATGATGGAGTATATTAATTGAAATTTAACATGAATTTTATCGTCGCACAGAACGTGAAATTCGCCAAAGAATGACAAAACCGTTTTACAGAAGAGATTACAAGTTTGATAGCATTTACATCTACATTATGACATGATAAATGACATATATTATATTCCATTTGAATTTACATCTTTTTTTTTTGCCAGATGAAAAATTGTTCAAATGCGAAGATATCTGCGTCCTATGTATTGGTAGTCATCATATTTTCGCGAAATTTTATGTCCTGATTACGGCCTATATATATACAATTTGCTGTACAAGTTTGGCACAATAAAACCGACCAAATTTCAAATGAGATTGTTCGAGGATTTTGAATATTCTTCATCTACAAAAATTTCAACGATTCACGAACAAACCATATTTTGCACCATCCTGTGAAAAATTAATCGAATGTAGCCACATATGACTGTATATGAACAGCCTTTACTCTAAGTATGTTTAATATGGTAATGTCAGAAAATTGGCCATACAAGAACATGTATGACCGCATATGTTACATGTATGATCATACTGCATAATGTATGGCAATATCTGCTCATGTGTGATTTATTTGTCACGGGATTGATTATTTACTTTTTCCGACCCGCTCCAACTGTATAAATATTCCTGTTCCTCATTAGGGAATATAATAGTGACCTCTCACACAGTGAAGCCAGATCATGCGTAAATTGTACCCCCACTTTGGCAGAGAGTCACAAAATGGGTGTACAATTTACGCACGATCTGGCTTCACTGCTCTGACATCGTCCTTGATAGAAATTATCAACTGAATTGGACGATAACTTTGCCACAGAGAAGGCTCTCAAGCTTTAGTCAGAATAGAGCTCCGACTATTTCTCAATGCCATTTCTATCGTTATGTATAAAGCATGAAAATTTTACTGTTTGCATCTGAAGGATACAGCATGTGAATTTTTATTTTCGTCTGAGATTCCTCGTTAAACATTCATATTCCAATTACTATGAGAGATGACAGGGTGACTGAGTGCGCAGGTCCTTCGCCAACCACCACTATTGAACAAATTGAACAACAATAATGTTCCCCGTCAGATTTGTGAATCCAAACAATAATACAATTCACTTCTGGAAATGGTATTCAGAAACAATACCGAGTAAAAAAAATCATCTGGAACACAATATTCAAAGATCACAAAGAAAAAAAATAGTAAATTAGTGTTAAGTGCGAAAAAATGAAGCATTATTTAGAAAGTACTTTAAGCAATTCCTTGTTCATACCTTGACCACATGATAGTAGCTATTATGCAAATCGAATCGATATAAGTTATGAATCGACAACTATATTCAATATATTGATTCATTCATTAAATCTCCCAGAACATCGTCATTACAGCGTTTTGTCTAAACATATTCAAACACAGTATGAATACCGTGAATGAGTGGCATAGATAAAAATAAATCTTGACTGTTATATTATTTGAAGTAGGAATATCAAAATATAATTATCGTTGAGGAGACCAAAACAGTCTTTCTATGTAACGATGACGTTTTATTCGACCCATACTCTTCGTTGAAGGTGTAGTTTTTCGAATATTTGATGATGTTGGCTGATGCATAGAGGTTGCATTAATTTTTCTCTCTCTAAGTACGTAACTTTTTTCCTTAACAATTAGCTCATAATTTATCATTATAGGTGAAAATAGGAGATCATATATGCGAGTAAAATAATTCAATTTTTTTATAACGAGTACCAAGAGCCAACCCGTCACAATATCCCAGAAAGATGTAAGTTGCTAAGTTTTTTTTGTTCATTTAAAGTTTTTTTGATTCTCTCAACGAGTATTCTGGATGATAGCGAATTAAAACATAGACGCATTACAAGCAACGTCACTCAATTCTGTTTATTAGCAATATATAATAAAGTTATGCTATTTCACTGCACAGTCGCATGTGTCTCTCTAACTTACCCTCATCTCCATCTTTCCCTCGAAAAAATAAATTTCGCCGCATGGTACACTCTATCTATACACTTCATATTTTGAGCCGGAGGGGCTTAAATTTCCACAGATCGCGTCTCAAAGAAGGTATACATATATACCATATAGGGCCACTTCGAAATAATAAAAATTGCTTCAGTTTCCATTCTTTCATCCGAGTGAAGGAACACGAGAGAGAGAGAGAGAGAGAGAGAGAGACGAAATACGAACAAATTTCTTTTTTCCCACTCTTCTTCACTTATACACTAACACTCTAGTAGCAGATTATTCCCTATGATGCGAGCGAGACCGGATAGAAATGTACTTAAGGGCAATGTGTGGCGCACGCTGAAATAACAAACGACTTTCCTTCAGGATGTCTTTAACAGTCTGTAATCGATGGTAGAAAAACAACTGGAAGAGGGAAATGGAAAGAAAATGAAAATGAAAGAGAAGCAACTGAAAATCGATTCAGGCTCAATTCAATTGTGTTCAATGGTAGTGGTTTCCAGAACGACAGCGATCAGTAAACGAGATGGAAGAGAGAATGAATGTGAATGGAACAAAAATTTGAAAATAATGAAATGAAAAAAAGGGCAAGATCATTGTGCTTGTGTACATTGTGAAATCCGCTTCATTCAGCTAATTTGTAAACAAAAACAGGTAGTGTATATATAGCAGGCCATTTTGATGAACAGATGGCAGGGAACACAATGTTATAGTGCAGGTTATGAGTTACATTGTCCTTGAAATGTATGCTCATATTGCTCAATGTAATATGCGTATATGGATGTGTAAATATGTTTGGTAGTGGAAGCGTCATCGATATTTCTACACTCGCTAACCGTATGTCGTCCCGGTAGTCATCGGGTTATAAACACAAATTATAGGTCGGCGTGTATGTACAGATATATATATATATATATATATGTGTGTGTGTGTATAATATATATTGTATACATAATGTATATAAAACATTATATAGTTTTATAGCAGATTCACATTGCAATTTGCATGCTTTCTACAGTGTCGACCATGAGTCTGGCATCACTTCATTCACAAATGGAACTGGAAAATCGGCTACAGTGTCAGGATAGGAAGTTTATCGATTCATTCGATAAAACGTAATGAGACAAGACTTATTCATTTCTTTCACCATAATGGAATTTTCTCACACATACTCCAGTCAGCATGTAAACAGTCTATTACCCTCTTTGGTTATATATAACTGTAACAGACACAGATAGCATCATGTGAATGGCAGGTCAAACAACCAGAAAGGAGAAATGAAATTCCTATTTTTTATATATTTTTATATATAATCAGTTATTATGCTAGCTCCTATCTATATATTCATAAATATCCTACATCATTACCTGGCACATTTGTCATCATTGTAGGACACATTATTTGTACCCTCTTGAATTTTAAAAAACTCTCTGCATAATGCTTGTAATTATTAGCCAGATATAATTTCCTGTTCGACACGTCGGTGCGTGAGTAAACAACCCCATATCATTGTCCTTTTTCTTTTTCAACTTTTTCTGATTCAATTTTGTTTGTTTTAATTTTCTTGACAGTTCCTCACCCTGTCTACATGCTGTCCAACATGTCAGCTATCCTCTCGCGCGTGTCCTATTTCTTACAAACACACGGACGCATCGTCAAATGAAAGATTGCGCAAGAAAATTCGAAGTAATCTGCAACAAAACTGATGACTCGCCGTCAACAAAGCTCTTGGTAACACTCACAGATTCATGCCCCCCCACACACACACACCACGCTCGCTCACTGACAAAGCCAATCGCTCCCCTTTGCTTCAGATGTCACCATCAATCTTTCAAATAGGCGGGGGGCCCTGAAGCTTACGCGCTGATCCAACGATAGCATTCTATGTATAAAACATATATCTCCTATATATATATATATATATATAAGAGGTATTGCAACATGAAGAGTTGCAACGGCTCGTCGTTCCGCAAGGTGACGTCGTTCACCCCACGAAAATTCACCCTGTATTTTGTACGACACATTAAACACATATACACCCTTGTATTCATATAGATATGTATGTATAATAGTCGGATTTTTGAAATTGATCTTGTATCAAGAAAATTTATTTATGTTGAGGCGGAAGAGAATGTAATTATTCAATTTAAAAAATTATATGGTTATCTTCATCAATTTAATAGTACGGTGAGGCTATTTTCTCAGTTGGAAACAAATATATGTTATTTGGATTCATTAGAATTTCTATCGTCATTTTGGGAGAATTCATATTCCATTATCGAATTTTCCAAAAATGCTGTTGTTTTACTTATCGTTTTTCATATAGTTTCCTTCATCAGGTTAAATGTACCAAATATGTGGTCGAAACCGGCACGTTAGCTACCCAAATATTTGATATATTGAGAAAACGCGTCGGTTTTGTTGATTTTTTTTTTGTACTCATTTCATATTAAATTTATTGGCGATATACAATAATCTTTGGATTGAAATTTGTGGATGACCCACGGTATACAGCAGTGTGAGAACCTCATTTTTGCATACATGCAATCTTCAATCCCAAAACAAAAATTAAAAAATGGGGAATAGCATCTACATTTTGTCATCTTTAAATAGAAAACAACATAGGTTTTGATGTAGAAGAGTGTTTCGGAAGAAGCAGTAAATGAATACAAAACAATTTTTTTTTTCCAAGCTGCAATTTTTTAAGATTAATTCAGCGTCTAGAACTAGTGTTGTCATATCAAGTTCAGCTAGCAAGAATAAAAGAGAAATCTTAAAAGGAATCATATATAGGGTTTCCTGCGACTTATAGTTCTCCGATATATTAGAATTTCTGCACAAATATTGGTGTATTCGAAAGTAGTATGTTGAAATGCACTGGGTATTTGGCCACAAAGAGAAATGTTGAAAACCTATAGGGTTGATATAAAATGGGTATCATTGAATATTAAAAATTTTTATCGAAACAATAACAATATAAGAATGAGAAAGAAGAACATCGAGAGGACGAAAAATGAGAATCGAATAAGAATTGGATGAAAACAAAATGTGCGATCAAAAAGACAGCAGAAATAGGTGAAAATGGTTGTTTCGAGTTTGAAGAAAATCGTTCACGGCACGATCAACGATTTTTGATTTGTACTATCGTTCATATGAATTTTTGTGATAAATAGAACTTGGGGAAATTTTAATGAAATTAAAGCATACATGAGGATAAAACCTTACAAAATTATGGTTACAGGTGAAAGCAGTGAGCTGCAGAACACCCAATACATTGTTACATGATAAAAGTATGGAGAAAAATGCAAAATCAAGCAAGGAGGGAGAGAAGGAAGCACATATATATATATCTCCTCTTCGTATATATGTATAGAAGGATGTTAGGAAATGCGGGGCGGATTCATTGGACTTTTAATATCGTCTTGATCGAGGGTACGCCGACGACATTTTTTTTCTAGACCTCTTCCTCTTTCTGCTAGCCATCCTGACCGTCTCTCACGTCGGATTAATGATTGAACGACATTTTGACTGCGAAGCCACTTTCATAACTACTATCTTTTTCATATCTTGACAATCCGCTGAGAAAAAAAATTGGGTGTTTTTTATTTCCTTTTCTATGTGTTTTGAAGTTGCAATTTTTCTTCAATATGTAAGAGCGATATGTACGTGTGTGGAGTGCGGATGAAAGAAATGTTGGATAACCATCAGACGAACATCGAATTTCAAAAATAAGAACATAATATTGTTCAAATCGTCGTATAAAAATATTAAAATTATAAATTAGATTCATATAAGTGTAAAGGTTTCAAAATTCGATGAAAATATTATTTAAACATTAAGACTTTCTTATTTATTGACTTGAATTTACAGTCGCCAAAACCGGTACTTCTACCCTCTATTATGTACGGAAAAAATCTTGTAGAAATTATCGATGATAAATCTGGTCGAAAGACATTTCAATGATAAATCGAAGAATTAAATAAACCTTTCGATGTTTTTCACCATATGAGAATTAGATAGTGTATCGCGGAGTCGAATCTACAATATAAACTTTCAGATGGCTAAATAATTCACAAGAGGAGTAGGTGCTTGTGCGCACTACTTAATTAGTATTTATCGACAGTTGAAGACATTTTGTACATATTAATAAAAAAATTAATTGTCGTCAAAATGTTTTCCCATTGAGTTCGAATTTTCCGTTAATTTCTTTGGAAGTGAATAGAATTGCAAGACAATAGCTTCAAATTCTTCATATAGAGTTTACAATATCGATTGGTTCAGAACACTTCTAAATAGCCTTTCAGTATAATTCATTGTCATTGATAAAGTATGAGGGGCTATTAATGAATCATTTACAGCGATAAGTGTTTCATCAACTATCAATACAATACAATATGTATATATTCTATGGCATTATTCATGAAATTTTCATGACACTCAAATTACATCAATTCTACCATTATGAACATACGAATCGTGAGATGCGAATATGTTTTCATTAAATATAATTGAACGATACATTTCAGCCGTGTTTGAATAATATACTTATGCTGTGAGCATAACAGTTTGTCAATAATTTTCAATTGACGCCGCGTAATATTTTCAGGCGTACTCAACACTTTCACAGTGGAGGTTCAATACAAATTAATTCTTGCTTTTGAAAAAAAGTTGAAAGTGTATAGAAGTGTTGCACACTATACTCATATCTCTCTGGTTAAATATTTTCTCTGGTGAGTCATGAAAACCATAGAAAACTCCGTATTTCCGGACATTTAATGTTTGAGAACCTCAGGATGCGCTTGGGACCAATGACATATCGCAGGAAAATGAGTCGGTACTTATGGGTCTTTTTTTTCTTCTTCAGGATTATATATGTAAGTTTGTGTCGTGACTAAGATTGTTGACTCAAAAGTGGCTCCTGCGATAACAAGAACATTAGAAAAATCTGGACGTTTATCTTCAAAGAATTCTACGAGTGATTTATGTGTTTCATATATATACGTGGATAGATAAATAAATTACGATGGCATATAGTTGACGTTAAGCGGAATAATTTTATGACAAAGATCCATTGCTCTCGCTTGATTAGTTGCAATTAAAGCTACAGCATCATCCTAATAGATGGCCACCCAACAATTTTCATATGTATAGATATGCATCATGCGTATATATATATATGCACGTAGATGCCAATAAGGCCCGTTGGTCTGTGCGTGGTATTTGGTCAAGAGTCAAATTAACGTCGATTACACCATTAAACAGACGTTGAACCCATAACCCATACACTTATTAGACATAAAATTAATATTATCTACAAATTCAAAGATATATATGGCGACTCGACCAAATCTCCCGAACAATAATCTAACTTCGCAGATCTCCGCGTATTAGAATACACCAAAATTAGTATTTGTATGGTTCATCCGCGTGACACACGTCTGAGAACTATGACTAAGACAGTTCAAGATTGGTGATCAATCAATCAACATATAACACACATATTGTTTACATTTATTAAATAAATAATTGGTAGTGATTTTGTGTGTGGGCACCTCCCATCAATACCACAATTCGTACATATATATGTACTTTTACATGCATGTGCAGAAATATACGGATTATTGCACAGCGGGTTTCAGCAGGATTGATATGTTATTCAATATGTTATTATCAGGATATCTTGTGTTAATCAATGCATACATATGTTTCTCCATATCTGCAGTGGGCTTTTCATCGCTGTCAACTGTACAATTCAGTTTCGGGATTGAGGTGGAATAAAGTTTATCTGACAATTTATATGGAATGTTGTAACTAACAGAATTTTAGAAAAATTTTCCCCGAGATATAAATATATTTATCCTTTTTTTGCATTTTCAAAATGATCATAATCTGTGAAGTAGCTACAATCTCTGAAAAAGCAATGATCATAAAATATATCAATGAGTAAGACCAGACACAGAACATAATGTACAATATTCGTACGAATGGTTGAACTCGGGAATGGCGAGCATGTGTACTGAAAAGTCATGCTGATGGACCTGTATCGTGTGATTGGAATGAATGAAGAATTCAAAAAAAAAAATAAGTTTCTACAAAAATAAGATTGGGAAGATTTTGCGGTGGAATAGAAGCAGATATTTTTCACTAGAAATAAGATATCGATCTAGTGAATGCCAAGCAACTAACATCCTACGAACATTCTTCCAATATTTTACGCTTCAATATTAATTTTCATTAATATACTATGATGGTTCTACCAACTATAGAATTATTTCTGATTGGTAAATCCCTCATTTTCCAGTGGATGTTTTGTATAAGTTCATTTTTATTCCAGATGACTGATGGTGAGTGTATGTATTCAGTGTTTGAAAAACGAGGAAGATGAATGGAAAATAATGTAGGGAAAAAGATATCAATGAAGATAAAATAATCGAATGACATTTGGTTTGACAATAAAATCAAAAATATATAATAATACCGATTTTTATAAAAGAATGTCATGGAAAATGAAAGTGTATGTGAATTGAAACCAATAGTGCTGTATATTAGTTGAAATTCAAGCTACCTGACTCTATATGATATGGTCGTCAGTTATACGTAATGACTTGACTACTTTGATTATTCATTTCAAATTCAGTAATTTATATTCACTGTTCTCCATAAGATCTGATACACTTGAAGTTTTCCAATATATCGTCATTTTCAGTGGAGAACCTCGTATATTTGCATTTTATACAATAGTAAATGCAAGCTTTTGTACTGACGCGGATGGTATGGAGAATGTGAAGGCTTATGAAAGCTCCTAACAATTCCGAACGAATATACCATAATAATATTATATTACAACAGCAAGTACGGAAAACATTACGACATCAGTTGATTAATGACCGGCATAATTATGACTCAATGAGAAATTCATTTCTAATGGGTGTTCTTTACACGGACGGATATATTTTATTCGCAAACAGGTAGGGTTTTTCACAATAATCCGTTCATTGATCTGGCTTGCAACAAAAAATTAGTTATAATCGATTTTTATAGGGGATTAGGCATGAAAACCCCACCGTTACGCGATGACTGTCACAGTAATACCTGAGGCTCGAGGTGTCTTTTTACCGCGCCAGCGATCTTAAACGCACGTAACTTGTGATTATTCTGCCGTGTTACAGTCCGAAAATTTTAAACGCGTTCTATGCACTATTGTATCAAAATTAGATTGAATAAGTTACGGAAAACGATCTTTCACTATTGACTCTTGAATGAACTATAAAGTTATACTGTTTCCGCGCTACCGCCTTCCAACTATTGAATGATCATTGAAATCATCACTTCCTAAAAGAATAGCCGGACATTTAGATTATTGAGAGACCAAATAGCATCCTCTATCAATGTCCAAAGCAGGGAGAGCAAAAGTTTTTTTTGTAGACGAAACACTTCAGAAATAAGAACGAATAGCAATATTTCTTCTAATCCTTTCATATTCTCTCAATTTTCGTACTGTTTTCTTTTGTGTTTTTTGTTTTTTTGTTTTTTTCGTCGCTTCTTTCATTCTATTCAGTTCTGTTTGCGTGGACGATGGACACATGGAACAACTGGTAGTGATGCTCCATTTACAATGGCGCTTTTCCGTAAATAGCTAATGGCCCGACTGACATTTTTCTTCTGCTTTGAGTGTCGTATTTCCAAATGGATATATTATACCTCCGTCGACGAGTACACGTCTTATGTCGGGCGAGATATTGACGAGTGACAGAATGAAAAAATATCCACACGAATACATACACAGGATAGAGGGACACATGTGTTTGCACGTACGGACACCAATAATCGAGATACCATGTGCACTCTCCCGGGCACAAGCATCAGATACTGCATGATTCGTCACGTTCTGGGCGACCGTAACGTGCCGTGACTAATTTATTCATTTTTGTTTCTTCGTGGAGCAAACTGGAAGACGTGAGAAAATACTAATATCACTTATATACACACAGAAACTGTCTAAAAAATTTCGTTAATATCGAGAAGAAGCTGAAATATCAAATGACATCAAATGGCCACACACCAAATTACACATTTCATGAATAAGTTTTCATCAATGATAATAAAGTTTCATATGTGTTATTCATTCATGCAGCTCAACGTGGCGACTATATTACACATTCATGCGAAGGCAGCTGTACCGTTTACTCACATTTTTAAAAAAAAAAAAAAAAAAAAAAAAAAAACACACCACAAAGGAGAAAGAAAATATTTCTAATTTGTATATTGTGTTTTAATCGATGTTTCTGCACGTTTTGCTGTTCGCCAGAGAAATTTAATTATCATACGTCAGTTGTAAGAAAATTTCATCAGTTCACGGATCAATTTCGTTGATCACATTGTGAAAAAAACATGGAAAATCTCATATAATTTTCAGGCTTTACCCTTCCTTATGTTCAAATCTTGAGACCGGAACGAAAAAAAAAAAAAAAATTATTTCGCACCGAAAAAATGTTGTAAATTTGAAATAACTTTTTTTCCAGTGTAATTATGATCATATCACATCTTATCGATTGGATGAATAAAATAAAATATGAAGCAATGCTTGAAAAAACTCATCCTACCCGCCATTTCTCTATATTATGTTTATTGCTAGGCGTTGTTTGTTTGTCATTTGTTTTAAGGATGATGGCGCGAATTATAGAAATGAAGACGAAGTCGGAGAGAAGAAAAATAAAATGATTGAGCAAATATATACGACTATACACGGACTGTTAAAAGATATTCTTCACAATAACCAATTCATCTTGGAAGCATTTAATGGTTTGTGATATTCCATTCTCTATGCCATCTCTGTCGTCGTATTCTCATTGATAAGATCCTTACATTAATACTGCATATAGCGGTAGGAAAGTTCGTTGTTCAATTCACTGAAGCGGAAGTTGATTATTTTTTTTTTGCTTCGAATATGTTGGTATCGCTCTTATTTTCAATTTTTTTTTTCTCAATGGGAGCAATAAAGAATGACTCAAGTCACTTCTAGATGTGTAAATGTAAGCATAGCTCTCACCCGCATCAGAGAAAGGAAAAAAATTGACATGAGCGGAAGTCACTGATTCTTCACAGCTTGATTGACGATTACATCTTGTCACTTTTCGTTCTCTGATGTGTTTCCCTTACTCTGCTTTCTTTTTTATCATATATTTGATTTTTCAAAATTATAGTTATTATAGAATTCTTTTGTATAAAACAAAAAACCTACTACGAAGAATCACATGTATTTATTAAATACTGTGATGATCGTTATCTCATAATTTAATTCGTATAAAGCATCGATTGTACATGAAAATAAACCCAAAGAAAATTGGTGAAATTGTAAGCAAAGGGTAATATTCATATGATTTTACTTTGTGACTATATTAGATGGCCCATGTTTCAAAATCGAAAGCGGAAAATTTGTATTCGTTATAAACGTTTAACGATAGAACGTGAATGAAACACGAGCGTTATATCATCTGGAATCATAATTGAATGACTGAAATTTGGAATTGACGTCAGCGAAATAATTTATATTGAGTAAGAATAATGAATCCATTCATTTAAACGACTCCTCAGCGGAACAGTGATGATACAGTAAATCAGATGATATTTGTTCTGTCGAAAAAATCATCCGAAAAGCATCATCATCTATTTCATAAGCATAAAAAAATTATTATGAATCTGGGATCTCCATCGATGTGTTATACATCACTGTGATATTTTTGTTAGCCGCTTGTGGTATTCACTGGGTGAATGGCAGTTCGCTGTTATGATAATTGACAATAATCTTCTGGGAATAAGAATCAGACAGTGAGAGTTAGAGATGTTTATATACAATATAAAGTCCGATATGAATGCAGAGCTTATCTGAATTACCAACTCGTATGCCAAGTATTTATACTTAAATTTGGGATGCTGAAGTGTTCGTGTAATTGGGGTTGGAATAATTTAGATTTGCTCTTATCACATTAATAACCCAATCAACAGAAGATGTAGTATAAAAATGGAGAATTGAAAAATTTCTCATAATTGATGAAGCATCTGAAGTCTTCCGGATTCAGTCACAGAATGAAATATCATGCCCGTCTCTTTTTTCGGCTTTCTGCTGATTTCTCAAAATGTTTGACAATTTTATCTATTATTATTTTACGATTAGTTACAAGAGGTTTGTTATCAATCATTTTCTTAGATAGGAACTCCGCAATGGCAGTACCACCACCCTGCTGGAATATTTCTTTGAGTTGTTGATACGTAATGCCAGCTTGAGCCATTTTAGAAATTATTCTTTTTGAAATAATTTTTCTCAATGGAAATAATGACGAACGGATTTCACTCGTAGTTTTAAATTCAATTGCTTTCTTGTGTGCTGTTGTGAACGACTCACAGGATGCATATAAAATCTCAGGCGGAATATAAATATGTACCAGTTGTTGTAGTATTCGTACAATATTTCCAGGATCATGGAAATTTTCTTCAGCAATATCATCGTGAAGAAAATCTTGAGCAAGTGTCAATAACTTCAATTGACCCCTACTCTTACTACGATTCGGAAAAAGCTGTTGAAATATTTTTAAAGTATCGGAAAATCCAGCAATCACATGTTTGAATATTGTTACCATCTTTTTTAGTGCAAATGCATGAAAAATTCGAGGCGTATGGAACATTGCATTATGAGTGACAAGAAGGCTGGGATTCGGTGCTGAGTTGAGAAATTCCCAAAAAGCTTGTAATGCTGCTTTCAGAGAAATACTTTCGACTTTCTCTCCTTTGTAATATAATTGTCCTTTTTTATTTTCTAATCTGTGAACTTTTGTTGCAAGTGGATGAATACGTTTTTTTGGAATAATATATTTGTGAAACGCATTTTTTCTGTATCTTGCCGAAATTACTAAAACATCTGCATTTGGGTAAAGACTGGAGGTTTCCATGTGGAAGAAGACGATTTTCTCTTCACTATGACTTTCCATTATTTGTTTGGTGTTTTTTTTTTTTTTTTTTTTTTTCACAAGTTGTTAATCGCACCTGTGAGAAGTTCAATTTTCATTGAGACGAATATATTCGAGTTGAAACTTGGTTATAAATTTCAGTTTATAATGTACATGCAAGTGAACAAATTGGTTTTAATTATAAATGTAATGGATTTTATATGCATATGTTGAATTTGAAGGATAATTATTTATATTTGACTGATTTGTGTAACGCTTTTTGCACTATTTTTTCCATCACCATTATATCCATTTTTAATTCAGAATGTACATATGAATATGAATTTGTTTTAGAATATATTCTACTATTAAATGCCAGATGAAATATGTGTGTGAATATATTGTCAAGAACAATATTATCTCTTGGTAAATTTATGATACAATAATAGAGCAGTAATTCGGAATAGTGTAGTTTAAGTTCACCACAATACTTTTTAATACCTTATAACTGTATAAATGGTGGATATGTGTCTACATGTACATGTATGCATGTTCTTGAAGGAGGAGTGCAAGCTTCGCAGGGATTAAACGTCAAAAAATTAGGAACGGTCACGCAAGCTCCATCGAATACATAATATCTTTGATGACCGCGCTGACTTCACTTTTCATACTTTTCTTAGCCACCTACTCTTGACAATGCAAAATAAAACTAATTTTTATTATTTCATTCTTGGTCAGCACAATACATTTAAGGAAGCGTAAAAGCTTGATGCAAGTTTATGTGTCATGTATATGATGTCATTGACATGAATTAATAAACAAAGGAATGGAGAAGAAAAGAAACAAATCGAGTTGGAACGTTGGATAAATGAATTGTGATCATTTAAAACTGTTGGGTGATCACAGGGTTGATTGGGGAAATAAAAGTATCGAATCATAATTAGCCGTTGAATTTTATCACATGTTGAAAATATAATATCAGAATATACTAGTAATTGATAAACGCAAAAATTAAAGTTATGTCGCTTTAATGGTTTTGTATTGATGGGAAAAATACTTTTATTTTTATTCCGTATACATTCAACACTATCGAGAAAGAAGAATGACAAAATGTGATGACATCCTTTAACGTGTCATTTTTTTCTAAAACTATTATCTATATCTTCATTAATCCCCCAATTATGAAAAATATAAAGACTTCATTTTTTCCTTCTTATAGATTATTCTGTCATTGTTCTTTTTCATTCAAATTTTGAAAATAATCAATGATGTCTCAATTTTGCCCATTGTTTATTCGAAGATTTTTAGGTTTATAAATCTCATCTGGTCTTATTCCTAATAAACGGCGATCAATAAGCCAAAGATGAATTTCACAAGATCCCCATATATTCCCATGGAAATTGGAATACGAATGGATATGAATTGGAAAACGGCATAAAATCGCAGTAGATAAGAATCTTTATTAAGTGAATATAGTATGTAGTTGAGTATTCATCTATTAAAACTCATCCATGATGTTATATAGGGATCATTATTGTCCCGATTTGGATAGAATGATAAGAGAGTAGTTGTTGTACAGGAATAAACTCCCCACTATAATCGATTTTGCTATATGTTATGTGCAATATCCGATGGTAATATCCGTCGATATCAACAATTTTTCAATTCACCTCTTGGTCAATTATTCTATATGGATTTCATCTGATTACAATATGAATATAATGGAGTACGTTGTTACATTGGGTCAGAAGGTTGATTGACTGCTCGAAAGGAAAATTAGCCATAATATGATGTTACCACTTGGGCACATTCCCACCTTCAACAGTTGATGAATTTGTAAATGAATATTAGGTAACGTTCAATGCGTGAGGTGAGTGTGACTGCAATGATACGAAGTTTTTTGATATTACAATCATACAATGTTTCAGTTGATGGGTATGATAATTGAAGGGAAAAATTGATCCTCCAGAGCTTTTAGAGTTCAAAAAAATTACCCAACATTTGATGAAATATGTCTATTTTTATTTTTGAATTTTATGTATAAAGAGAACAGTTTCTTCAATATAAAAAAAAAAAATAATACTCACCGAGTGGTTACATCAACTAATTTCAAATAAATCGCTCCTTCGTATTCGATAAATAAATATCCCGGAATCAAATATGGGTTCATTGCGATAGTGTAAAAATTGATATTTTGTTCAATAATAAGTATAATAATATTCATGTCAATTATAAAGAGCAATATCGAAGTTCAAGATTTGCATATTCTCAAGCGATGATGATGTGGATTGCGGGAGGAATAAATATTGCAGATGAGAAAAAGAGAATAGTTGATGACACACAAAATATGCGAGACAAAGAAAAATTCGTTTCCAGCACAGTTTCGCAAATATCAAAGAGATTGTGTTTTTTGTTAATGAACTACACATGGGGAATAAATGGGAAGACATATTCCTGCCAATTTATATGTTGGCTAATATTTAAAATATTTAATTGTCTATCGTTGAGTATGCCAAAAAAATTTTTGAAGAATACATCCATTCCTATTTAACGAACGAGTGTAATGTGTACCTATAGATGATGTGTTTCACATATCACTGTGTAATTGATTAAGTTATTCAATTCATTTTTTTTACCAAATAACACTATAATTGACCATTTATTTTTTTCGTGGAATATGTTTCTGTATATTCGGCCAGAAATAGTGTATTCATTTTATATGCTGGAAAATGATTGGAAAGGTAACCACTTATGGATTTATTAGGTCGCAGTTGGCGGCATACTTTGAATTGTTATTGCTGACTTCGTACTGTTGATAGTGGTGAGCAATACAATGGTCGTAATGCCATAGTTGGTGACACACAACATATTTTTAAAAAGAAAACCAAATAAATATATCAAGACTTGGTATCAGACCTCTGTCATTCCATTCACGTAGGGGACAACATAAATGAATCTAATGCTGAAACAATGGGGCACTATAAAAGACGTTTCTGTTTTGTTTTGTGCAATTTTAGCATGATCAAATGCAAATGAAACTCACTCGCTATTTCTCTTATCTTCATACAATAGTATCTTATCGTTTCGGTTATACTTATATTAATTACACCAATACAAAGATGCATGTTTATATTTTACGGAATATTCCGAACTCGATATTCATTTCTCCATTTTTTAATACATTCGTTTATCATTGATCGATGTAAGATGACTTTACGGTGAATGAGGTAAACGTACGTATTTTGAGACGATGCCTCCATTTATAACACATTGTATAAATGTTATTTAATTTAAAAGTCGACTACTCTTGTACGAAAGGTTAATTCTCTCAATTAATATTTTTAGTTTATTTTCTCTGGCGAGAAGAAATACCGATAGATGTGCGATTCCGGCCATTTTGCAAAAGAACTTGAGTATTCCTGATTTTCCGGACACTCAACTATTGTTGCAAAATAGGAAAACATTATCTTTTCCCTCAAGAATCTGGACTGGCATCTCTCACCATCAACAATATTCTCAATGCAGTTGACTAACTTCAAGCGAAACTTGGAATACGATTCTCATAATCGCGTATTAGACACCCTCATGGCTGATGCATATCAAACGATATTAATAAAATGTAAGCACATAAACAACACACATACAAGAACGAACAACATATTAAACAACTAATCAATACCGGAAAACAGTACATTATCAATAAAATTCACATTAAGTATTTTCTAGTGTGTAGAATCTCCCAGATTCGATCTTCTCGAACAGTGCAATTTCTATTCAGCTTATATAACTTTATATTCAAACCTCGGCTTTCAAACCGTCGAGGTCCGACGTATGAAAGTAAAGACCCAGCTTTCTAAGACACATTGTTATAGCAGCTGAACTCCAACTTGGCCGAAACTTTGTTAGAGTTGTTATCCAGATCAAATATGTATCACCATTTCTAATCTGGAGAAGAAAGAAACCATTTTTCACACTCCCAGTGTAATCTGAATGAAAATATCAATGAATTCATCACACATGAACATATCTAATAAACAAGAGAAAAACAAATTTTTGTTTTTCATTATTGAAAAAAAGAATAATAAAGGTGAGGTTGATAGAGTACACACTGGCTCGGCGACTTCATCTTGAATGCATTATACATGTAAATACATGTAAATGTAATAACTGTTGTAGGTAGCAACACAAACAAAATTGAACGTACTCTCCTCAAAATTTCAAGCCTTTTTATCTCGAAACCTTTCACTTGCGCGTGCCCTTCCTCGACCTCACTTCCGGTTGATTATGCTAATGGATATCTAATTCGATCCCTCCATATCCATTTAAATATGCAGTCACGCTTAGGTCCATCTCTTGTCTATTTCAATTTCTATTAATATTCAAATTGAAATTGACACAAGACGTCGAAAGTTTTTCCCTTTCAATTATAGTCTCATTAGTCGAATATATTGATGACATCATGAAATTTTGATAGCTCGCAGATTAATTCCGTTTGTATTGTCTCCTTGCACATCTATGCACAATGTATCTGAAGATGATTCATTGAAATGAGTTTGCACAGTATGCAAGTCCGTTACGCAAAACATAAAAATTAATTCAACTTGATCGGTTATTTTTCAATGAAGGAAAAAACCTACATTGAATCTTCAGAATAAATATCGAAGTTGAAACACAACCAATTCACACATTTTTTTGGGACAATATTGACTTTTAACTTATAGCAACGATTGTCATTTCAGTTTGTGTTTCAACGATGCTGCTGATATTTGTCATACAGCGTATAATCAACGCCTTCTCATAATAGCCAGCATCACTTCTTCGGATGGTGAAAGTTTATTTGAATTCGTACGTTTACTTAGTAAAAATATTCTCCGGAAATATCTGTGAAAGGTGTTTATTCCGAAGATACCACAGAATTCTGATATTGGTCTTACGCACGTAATACGAATGAAGAGATGGAAAAATAGTTGGGGAGTGACGAGCGATAACAGTAGAACCAGATCAAAATGTTATTCGCCGTTCAATATGTCGGCTGTATTGCTGCTAAAGAAGGTTCAACAACATTGTTCGAGGTGTTCCCCAATAAATATTCTTACATAATCCCTTATTTATCGATCATCTCATGTTCTCGCATCCGGATATGATTATTCATTCACATTGATTTACCTATTTTTGCCACAAGACGAACGAGAATATCACCTACATACCTGAAACAAAACAAGAAAGAAAATCTTCAGTATTGTAAATATATTTGAGTGAGTTGCATGTATTATCTTTACTGGAAAACATGAAATAGGGATTAGTTGCTATTTCTAAGAATCAAGAGAAATTTTCGAGTGGTCGCAGACTCCTTTTTTTCCTCATTATATTGGAGTACCATATGAATTGTCTGGAAATATATTAATGGCATTTTAGACAAAAAGTGGGGCGTATGAATTGTGGGCTTTCCTCGTTCATTGGCTTCAATTTTTTTTTCACAACAACCGGATAAAATTTCACACAAAAAAAAATTGATATATAGGATAGTATTTGAAAATATTGCCTTGTCAAATGTGAAGCTGAATTTTTGCAAAGATCAATCGCTTGTTCGTAAACGATTTTACTGTTGATGAGAAAAAGCGAAAAGACAAAGAAAAAATAAAATAGTTTCAACTTTTCATCAAAATGATCTCATTTCACATTCCAGGATATATCTAAACTATGAAAAATGGCCAAATGTTTTGATAGGTGAGAATGTGAGAGCTATAATACAAATTGTGAACACTTTATTATCAGCAACAACAAAGTTTGACGAACTATTGAACTGAACGATGGTTATATGCAATTAAAATACTGTGAAATCGTTGATGCTAAAGGATTTCATTGCAATATATTGGTCCTACAAATATCTCTGTACAGATACTTGTCTTATATAGGATTCACTGGTGATGCTGAATGATCGGAATGAAAAAAATATCCACTAGAAATAATTTATATTGGTCATGCAGGACATTAATCGATCACGAATAGCCAAGGTCATATAACTCAACTGTCATTCCTGCGACTTTCCATGACCTAGTAGAAAAGGCGTCGGAGAAAAATCAAAGTTGAAAATTCGATTTCCCCTCGATACTCTCATATTATATCTCCAATACTTTTGGTATGGGGTTTTTACAACAAGATAACTGATCAAAGCATGGACATTTCCTATCCGTTTCGACTATTCAGTCAAGACTTTATGACTGCTTCTGATTGATGTTTACGATCAAGCGCAGGGTATACTCTATTCATAAAATGGACAGAGATTTTTTCAATTTGTTTAGCTAGTTTTACTCAGTAAGGAATGACAAATACTTCTCCTGAAAATTATTGATATTAGCATGACTATTATTCATATAAGATTTATGGCGTGGTTATGATCGCATAAATACATTGCATTCATCGACGTCCTCATCTCAAGATGAATAATACTTTGTTGAAGACAAAGACATATGCGTATACCCGCATATTGTCTCCTTGGCTCGTCTTGATACATAATCATCGCCAAGAAAAACGAAAATAAAAGGGTGGACAATGAGTTGCATGATAAATCATCTTACATAATATGTGCAGATAAATCATCTTACATAATTTCATTTTTTTCAAACTCGTAGAGAAAACAATTTTATTAGTAAAAAGATATGATCACGGAGGGTCTGCTTAATCCTTGTCACCATCCATATCGTTCTCTTTACATGTTGCATTGTCCCGTTCACTATTACGTGATATTTCATCTTATTTTGAGAAAGGTTATCTATATACACATAACAGAGCGTCGACGAGTACCCCGTGGACACTGATCAACACACTAGTGAGAGAGTAACTACTGCCAACATCGTGTATCCGATTGCATTTTACCATATACTGGAATTACAGAGGGGAATCGCTTTACTTATACCCAGGGGATTGCCGATGATTCATCCCCCTTTGCATTTCCTACATCATCCCATTGTACATATAATAAACGTGCGTATACGTCTTGTATCGTCAGATGAATATAAATGTGATTACATTTATCTTATGTAAAACGCTCATGATATGAATGTGGTCGTATCGTAGAATTGACCGTTTGGTCTGATCATATGAAAGATTGATTGGTCATATATCGGATGCATTTGGAAAATAACTTTGGTTATTTCTTACTATATAGAAAAGGACGCCTTTCATTTCAAGGGACTAAGAATTTTTTTTGGTTTCATTTTACACCGGCCTCTCTTTTTTACCATCAACCTTTTCCTCCGCATAATATCAGGCTGATATTTTATGACGCTTCAAAAGCTACATAGTCCATCGAAATGTTACGTTTGCCATAGGGGTCACCTTGCAATTGTTAGAGGAAGCAAATTGTTTTTTTTTTCATGTGAAGAGGGGGTCATGGGAAGTTTAACTTTAAGTTTGTGTGATCTTACCGCTTTCCCCCGGCTGGCGCATTGAGAAAAGGGATGAAAACGGGTTTTCCGCCATATCTTTGGAACTACCGGTTGCACAAAAAATGTAAAAAGACATGTTTAGTTGCAAATGGAATAATCTATAACTTTTGGTCGTAGAACCAAAGATTCAAAAGTTATTAGAACATTTTGGGAACAAATTTTCTGTTTATTGTTTCAACTTTTTTTGTTTCAATTTTACTGAAAAATCACATCAGAGCCAATCGACAGAGGGGATTTCAACGAAAAATTTGTGTATTATTGATTTTTGAATTTTCACTGAAATTTTCGATGTCGAATCGTGACAGAATTTTGCCAAAGATGGGTAAAAATATGAATGATATTGATTTCAGAAACGTGGGTCAACAAGAGGTTACGGGTTTACTTGGGGAAAATGAAAAATTGAGAAAGCAAGAGGCGTGGAGACATAAGGGGCGTCTACACCATACATTTATACATGATTATGTACACATATTGAGACACATAACACTAGCAGAGCCGGCAAGTCAGGAGTTTGCAGCTGGCACAACGATAACAATACCCGCGCGGCTCGTACAGAAGTCGCCTACTATATATGTATCGATATATGCACCACATTCTAAAATCTGGAGTTGAACCTGCTGGACAATTCGTTAACTACATTCTGGCTGCTCATATTTATCGCACACATATACCCACAAGTATCTACATGTATATCGATATACTTGATTCATGTGTTTATATGAAGTAATGAGCTGATTTAGTGTTGCATGTTTCATAAATTTTATGACAATAACACAGGATAATTGTGAAGGTGACTATGGTAAATAGCTTTATTTTACCTGACATTTCATGATTTTCTGCATTTTGGAGAAGCGATGATGACGTGTATGACAACACTTACAGTACGAATGAAGAAATTTCATATTATTGTGGCTATCTTGCGTGATATTTTTGGCAAAATTGTGCTGATCTTGATATTACGATATTACTGTATTAAAGAACATGTTGAGGGTAAGCGTGGTCGATGCAAGAACCCCTCTTGCTTTTCCTATGTATAAAACAAATGCAAGAGAAAACGAAAACATCGCACAACACGACACGGAAGCGAAAATGAGAGAGAAAACATTTTGGCAGATAAAAAAGATACAGTGTTATCACGGTACCAGTGTGGAGGCAGCCTCTCACTCCTCGTTTCGTTGTAATTAGTTTCAGCTCGAGAGCGAACGACGAGACATGCAGTAACAGAGTATAGTAGTGGAAATGCAGTTGCTGGCACAGCATGGAGGGCGGGCCCTACGCTATTGCGCTCTTGTTGATGGCGGACGAGCAAATAGGACGCGATAAACGCTGTACTAAACATATATGTATATGTTACTGAATGCTCCAGTGTATTTAGGTTTAGTCTTGTATTATAGAGAGATACAGAGGCTTCATGTCGAGATTTCGTCAGAATTTGGCTTGGTAGTCAAAAATTTAATTGATTTTTCCGTCTTCACTGTTCGCTCTTTGTATGAACAGATCCTGTTCTCTTTTCATTCTCTCATATTTTCTGTTATTTCGAAACTTCCGCATTATTAGCAATGTTTTTAGCGGCTTCTATGAGTCTTTCGGGTCCCGTTTCTCATGTTGATGCATTTTCCACGTCATCTTTTCTCGATATGTATTTCTACTAATTTAGAACTCTGTATTTCGTTCGCTTCGAAATTTGTTGCAGCAGTCTCAATTGAACTTTGGCCTCATGGAAACTATTCAACTGTGTTGATTTTCGGAACACGAGCTCTTCTACTAAATGTATTTCTCGAAAAGTTGATGCCAGTCAAATGAATAATTTCGAGCTTTAACGTATAAATAATGCGGGTATGTGGTTGTCTGTTGTGGTGATTCAAATTGTGTTGATTACCATGTTTTAATCGAATTTATCAACTATAAACACAAATTATTTTGAATGGTGTCTGGAATGCACTCTACGAATGAATTATGCACATAAACTATTTTATCAAGTCGATGTTAACTGTGCTAAAGTTAATCATCTGACTCTGCACCACGAAGGTGATGTTTGCGGCTTCAAGTTTAATGATGTGTGCGAGTGCCCAATATATTAAAAAGAACGTTCATCAGTTGGTGTTAATATTTGGCCGGCATGAATTCATAATGTCTGAAAAGCAAACATGATCCCAAGATTGTGCCTAGGCAAATATTTTTCATAGGATATTGAAATCAGATAAAGTTAATGCAGAACAAAAACTCAAGGAATCATAAATTACATCTTATCCTTATTTTTCTTTGCAGTTGTTTATTTATATTTGAATTTCCTCCCAGCCCGTATATAAAATGTTACGTATGCCAAATCCGGATTTGACAGACTTATTATTCTATCCGTTTGTATAACACAAACTGACGAGACCACTTGTATTTATCATCTATTCATTCATTCGTTTTTCGTTATTATCTTTATATGTTGAATAACTAACATATAAAAATATGATCAATGATACATTATTTAAACATTTATGTATTCACTTTTTCTCCCTAACATCTAGAAAAATTGATTGACACGCAATTATATGTAATGATATTATCACAAATAAACTTCATAGTATTGAAGAGAGAAAAAAAAAACACCAATCACAATTCTATAAAAAATATAAAGGTATATATGGATGAAGAATTTCACGTTTTATGGAGTTTCTTCTCTTCTTTTCGAGAGCCATCAGCAACATCTTCCTGATTATAAACAGCGCACAAGATAAACAATCATTAGCATTGTATTCACCAGATGCTGATGCTGATGTTGATGTAGTATATACGCAAAGGCGACGGGCGCATAATAGCGGTAGTGATGCGCGGGAGGAATTCAATGGTGAGATTGGAGTGGTATTAACTTCGATAACAGCGCAGAGCGTCTGTGCGGTCCAGCTGCTGGCAATCGTGAAGACAACCCAGCGAGTGGATGAGTGAAAGTGGTTGCGTATGTGTGCGTGAGACAATGAAAAAAAGAGCTGAAGCGAAAACGAAGGGGTAAAAGTCCACTTGAACCTCATACTCACTCCCTCCCAATAGATATACATACATCTAAACATATAGATGTATATATTCTCTTTCTCCCCTCTCCGCTTTTTCCCATGGTGGAAGAAAAAGTGGTCGAAAACGAACGAATTTTTACATCGCTGCAAACATTTTACGTGTGGTTTATTATCCACGCCGTCTCTCAATCTCCCGATCTCCGCTCAATTCTATTTACTTTGTTGTTTCACATTTTCGTGCCCTTTTTATTCGATAAATCTTTTTTCTCATATCTAAATTGTTGGTTATGCTGACATAGGCAACACTAAATGTTACATTCAACGAAACTTTTCATTTCGTCATGATAAAAATATCTGTTGTGGAGAGAATCAATCTATGCGAGCATTTCACAATATATGCTCACATTATGTTCAATGAGCTCCACATAATAGCAACAATTGTGAAGAAAAAATGTACAATCATTTTCTTTTTCTCTTAAACTCATTTATATACACATTCAGTAAAATTTCTTATGCTGTTGTGCGCACGATTTGATTAATGCACCCTCTTTTTGTTCTTTCCATTTTATTATACACATACCTCACTTCCTCACTTTGTACGCAATGTGACGCCACTTTCCTGGCATCTTCGCGCGCACCAGTCATCTTGTAATTAACTAACAACAATACACTCGGTTAATCGCCTCATGCGGCCTTACATATATATACATATATATATATATTCATACTGTAAACGTAGACGTAGACGTATGTATATAAGCATGTCACAATTAGTGAGCGCGTGCCAACCAATCCCTGGGACGATTGCTGTCAGGAGATTACGCAGTCAGAGATTATGTGGATGCAATTAGAGAATTAATTTTTATCTATGAAACAAAAATGATCTTTGCACTTTTAATTTACAGGTGGAATGTAATTTGTCTTTTCCCTTCCGTATATCTCTACGATAAGAGAAGACGAATGTTTTTGTTAAAATGCTTAGGAGATATTTGTTCATAAAGTGACCATACGAATTTACTTGCAGTGCGTTATTTAATACGAGTATAGAATGAATGGTTCATGAATTTGGGAAAGAGCATCACCAAAATTTAAGACTGCTGGTGACCAACAAGTACGATTGTGCATGGCCAGGCAGTAGCGGTTCCCTCATCATTCTTCGGTGATGAATTTAGAAATTCATATCCATAGTTATGTACTAGCGTTTGAGTTGATAGCTAATGTTAGTTAGTTCCAATCCTGTTATATTTGAAGAGCCGATTCTCTTATTTCTTTGTATCCCACAGTTCCATGGAATTTCGCAATGTCGAGTATGATTTATTACTTGACTCAACTACAACATTACTATCCTATGCTGACACGCAGTAATAGATCGGTTGGAATTTTTTGATTCATACAATGTTTCACATTTTCAAGGATTGAGCTTAAGTATTCAGTTCCACAATTTGTGAGAAAGTGATGATTATTTTGCTCAGTTGATAACAATCTCTATATATGTATTGCCTCAATCGTGAACGGACGGATATACTGAGAATTATCACATGCATATTCATGAAAGAACCACTGCTTTAATCTTTTTTTTTATTTTTATAACATTAAATCAGTTTAATGAAAAATAGACCTGGTAATATAACAAATCTAGCGAAATGATTTTTCATTGTACATTTATTTGCAGACGTCACAATATATTTGAATCCTCCTTCTTGAATGACAATCTTCGAAGTGGTGAGTGTTTGAGTGGTCAAATTCATTTTATCAACATGCTCACATCTAAACTCCATTTGAAGAAATGGAGAACACGATATGTAGCAATGCTTTGTATAATAGATACAAACAATTATACATCAGAAGGAAAATATTCTTTTTGCTTTTACATCTCTGGCCATTTTGAATTTAAAAATCCTTGTAGCACATTATCTCGAATAATGATTTGAAGAATTTTCTATGCAACTTCTTTGATAAAAATAAAATAATAGTCGAGATGGATGTACGAAAAGTGATGCACAAAACTGCCGGGGATATTTGTATGAAGAATCGAAAAACCAGAGTCGAATTTAGATTAATGTACTTCTACATTCATATGAATGTATTGAAGATAGAGGGCAGGTGCAAGAGACAACTGAAGATTCGCAATAGACGTCGCCAGGTGTATGCCGACACCGGAATTATTCTCGTGATGGATAATACCCGTTGATGTTTTTGCCCTTCAGCATTACAATGTAATATATGTACGCCTAAATCTACGTATATGTGTATGTGTGTATGAACGTCTCATCTGGATGAGTGTGGGTATTTATGTATAAATAACTGAGTGTACATGTGTGCATGTCAGGTTGAGTACCGTGAGAAGAAAATGACTACGCGTGTATGTTGAATTATCGTTACACGTATCTCCCACGCATCTATACGCCTTGTCCTCAGGCCACTGATTATGTACGCGTGTGTATACTAGAATGAGCATTTAATATATATACATGTGTGCTGTTACATAGTTGATTTTACATCTCCGTATTAATTTCATTTAAAAAATAGAAAAACTCCAAAAAATCCTTATGGAATTTGTGATGAATGAAATATTGATTTGTCTGAAAAATCTATAATCTGAACCCTGATAATAATAATTTAATTTGCATCGACATTTCAGAAATAATTACTTTCGCATTTTGGAATCCTCAAATGTTCTGTCACAATTAATTTATTACACTGAAATTATAACGAGTCAAATAGAATAAAAAGAGAAAAATAACAAACAAATTTTGGAAAGAGCTTTTTAGGGCCCAGTTTTTATTCGTTCGAAAGATTTCTATGTCGATTCAATATTTACAAATGTTTTCACCGTGGTGCTGAAGAATTGAATAATATGACGGTATTGAATCGAGGGT
>JAPYZF010000578.1:0-50000 GCA_030523045.1 Meteorus cinctellus | reverse complement strand
AAGGATTATGTGCGCAGTAAGAGTGGGTTAACCAATAGTAAAAATGAGACATTATTTTCGTCTGATACTGTACATGTGGAGAGGTTACCTACACACCACTCATATATACGTATACACACATACTGTTGAACATTTTCTTAAATTAAAATCTGACAGCGTCACGTATGCTCTACCAGTTGCCGTATAGTGCACTGAATCAGTGTTGTTCTGTGCTGCGTCTGCGCTTATTTAATGTATATTTTCGTTCCACGTGTGTGTTTATTATTTATTTTTTTTAAATAAATCCTAAAATTTTAATAATAAATATTTATTGACTAAGTATTGAAATTAAAATTTAATATTCATCTCTTCCTCTGACCGTTTAAATTTACCGCTCGAATAATACTATCCATACTCGCGTATACAGTGTTGTCAGATTGTTCTATCGAATTCACTAAGTGGTATATTTTTTTAATTATTATTGAACTTTCAGTTGCTATAGTACAGCTCCGATAAATTCGAACTTCTTAAATTCGACTTCTCCTACTTTGGAGGAGAAGTTCCTTCTCCTACTCTCTACTTTATTTCAACGCGTCTCCGACTAAAAAGGGCGCGAGAAAGATAGCTATTGCCCTTCATTATATTGGTTGAGAAATCTGATAGAGAGGGCATCCAGTAAATTTCAGTTCTACGAATTCTCGGTCCCGCAGCTTCGAATTTATAATAGTTGTGCTGTATATCTCAACAATAATACTATGAATATCATTTTTTTTTAATTCAGAAATAATTAATTAATATTCTGTTAGTTTTTCAAAAGTTTATGACTATTAGTTTCTTTATTAAAATCGCGAATGTTGCTTAGAACACATTTTCCTCATTGCTCGCAATGTAAATAATCCGAACTTTGGTTATGAATAACTCGAATTCAAGGCAGTCAATCGACTTCAAATAACAATGGTAATTGTATCTCAAAACTCTCAATGAGCATACAATAGTTTAGAATTTTCTGGCACTATGCCCTCAGCAGAACAACTACATTAAGAGAGTTTGAGGTCTGTTCCACGGAATGATTTGGAGTAATTAACTGATCGCGATAAATATTTCGTCATGTCGGGAAAATCAGGAAAAGATGAAATGACATATTTCCCAAGAGACTGTGCAATCGTAATCGTATATCAGAATTTGTTCCACACAAAATGTTGTTCTTGTCCTAAATTTTTCACGTTATGAGTACTCATATGATATTTGAAATTTTTTTTCACATTGACTGCTCGAATTTTTTCCAAGGATGGATTATCATTATAAAGGTTGGGTAGAATCCAACCGTTGGCTTCTCATGATGACTAATAAAAGCCTCCAATCGTTTAACTAAATACAACGTATTGAATATCCAAACATTTTGTTTGATAACAGCAATGGTTTGATGCAACAACAATGGTCGCAGGTCTTATATTCGATATTCTTCACATCGAAATAATATTCTCACCATATGACTCTATACAAGCACTTTTAACTAAGAGTCATAACTGCCAGCGTAGCCGAATATTAACCAGTCAAGTCTTAGGGTGGCTAGTTGCACTAAATTACGATCGGTTGAGCATTTGACAAGAGCATTTGGTGGTACTCCAATTGTATACATCGCACACTATTATTGCTCTTGTACTCTCTCAATTCCGTGTTCTTGCTCAAGCTCTCATTTGCACTCCTCTCTATAGCATTGCTATTGAACGACCCATCCAATGAATCCGATAACGACCTTCGTCCATCCCGGGCATTCACACGCGTCCGTAATGTGCCATTAGAGACTCTAAAAATTCAATCGCTACCTCGATTATCCCATCATGAATTATTCTACGTGCATCGCGTACATACTCTTCTTCTTTTTCTCTCTCCAATTTTCATTCTGGTACTCCCTGTTTCTATGTTCCATCTGCTCTTTTGCTTTTTTTAAAGTATTCAATGCATTCAATTTTCACACAAAATTTGGCTCCAATGCTAACTACAATTAAATCGGAAGTGTTGTTATGTGAAATCATTTATCTACCATACATCGGTCATGGAGAATAAATATGGAATGGAGAATAAATCGTCTCTGTTATATATTCTACGATGTATTTGGTTTGAATGCATGTGTTGAATTTATGAACCTCAAATATCATTTATGGAATAGAATTTTAAGCGGTGGACAATTTATTGAATGTGTCACGGCGTGCGTACGCGAGAATGAACAAATAATAAATGACACAATACAATAATTGAGCAAAATCAATATGAATATTTTTGCAGCAATGTTTATTTAGTAGAAAAAAAAAAAAAATAGTCTCATATCAATACCAACTATTTCGCATTTTTTATTCAGAATCATTGTCAATAGTGAATGGTGTTGATTTGATTGCACATTCATTGATTAAACTCAATGTAATGAGCGACTAAAGAGAATTTACGCACATAAAATATGCGCTGTGTAATCTTGTAGGATAAGCACAACCGATTATATTTGCCATTCTTTCCCACAATTTCACTCTTCTGCATTTTAATATGTGACACGGTCATGGGTATGTTGATAGTCAAGTTCAATTTAATTGAATCAACGAAATATTTGAGTGATAAACTATGTGACAGAATATATTGGAGTGTGTCTTCAGTCGTGAAAGTTGGAATCTATTGGGAATCAGTATGACAGCGTTGAAGCTTGAGGGATGAGAATGTAGCTAGGGTGAGACTATGCCTATTAATATCCGGGGGAGTTGCGCTAGATTGGGCATTGACCACAGAGGGCGAGAATACCAAACGTTGGTGATAGAGTAAGAGAAGGCCGAAGATTCGCGCCAGGTTCATTCTCGCGATTGACTGAAGGGTTGGTGATGAAGCGTGAAGCTTCGATATGGTCACAATGCAATCACAACGGGTACATGTATGCACTAGAAATACGCTGATGGGGTCAATCATATATATCATAGTTGATCGATATAAATTTTTGTGGTTCAGTTTGTTTGTTCACAATTACGTATAACTATACGGTGAAAGGAGAGCGGTATTATACGTTCCAACTAATTTCGTCATTCACAATATCAGAAGTCATCAACGAAGTGCGAATTGTAAAGTTAAATTAGCTTTAAAAAATTTATAATAATCAGCTTACTTATGATAAATGTGTAACACCGCTACAACCGTCGTGAATCATTTTACCGACACTGGTTTCACCGCGTAGAGCTTCACCTCTGATTGTTTATAAGAGATTTCTGAAAGTTTCGAAACACATTTAAATATCTACGCAATAATATACTCGAAGGGGATAGAATTTCCTTGATAGATAAATATGAATAATCATGGTGATGGATAAGTAGGCAGTTAGCATTATTACACAAACTAACTTTTCGCAAAGCCTCCTTTTATTTCCGTACAATTTGCTACTACATTCTCTAATCAACCCAGTTATTCATATCGAAAAACAATGATACATCATCAATCTCGAATTTTCGTAGAAACTACTCGCACTTATCGGCATATGCATGTATTACAGAAGTTCTAGTTTTACTATACCATACTACGGATAATTATAATACATATTTACATGTGCATGATAGCTATAAAATAGCTGATTAATTTTCTCTTTTAAATATATCTCTTATAATTTGAATATGGCAATTGTATAATACAGTTGTTTCAAAAATACATCGTCATGGAACTACATGTGATGAAAAGATTTTGGTAACATTAGACGAATCATTATAAATTCGATTAATTGTCACACTCTAGGATATTGAATCGATCAAAATTGTTTTCGAAGAAAAAAAAAAAATATTTTTCTTCACACAAAAATTTCCTTTGAAGATGTATATAGCGGTAAATATGGTGCAAACAGCATTTCTCGTCGTGACTCATTGCAATTCAATTTCAATTTGACCCCGATAAATTATATGCTTATGTTTCTATTCAATAATGCTCGAAGTTATATCGATCTAGTATTCATTACTCTGTGGTCCGAAATTACATACATATTTTCTATTCAAATTTTTGCCGAAGGCTAATGCGACTTTGGGTTTCAAATCGTACTTTTGTCTTAACCATAGACGAACCATATTACATGTAAAGAATATTTGATAATATTTTGGGAATTTTAGCCAAATTACATCAAAAGTTACATTACGCGTATCATAGGCCACGGAAATTGAAAAACAATAACAAAGAATACGTCAATCTAATTCATTCATAAGTCATTGGCAATGTCTGCTCCGTTCTCACAGCTATAATTGAACTTTTACTAAAGTAATTATTCGAGTAATACATTGCGGATATTGTACGAATCAGAAGATTAGTTAAATCGCAACCCCTTACCGTGAAATTAAAAATTATAGGTTGAGTCAGTGTTTATACTCCCGGGTCAGCGAAGAGTAAAGTTGTGTTAAATCCGTACACACATATGTTCTTACGCGGAAGGAGAAACATGGGAAGCAGTGAAGCGTGCCCCTTACTTTATCGTATTCGTCTCTAACCCCCTTCTTCTCATTCACCTCAAGTTTTCCCACCAGTGACTCAGTTCAGCGTCAATGACTCAGGCCCACATTCATATATACAGTGCTTGGTAGTGTGTATGCCGTATGCGGAATCGATCTCACATAACATGGTTGTCGTGCATGTGCGTCGAGCCGTAAACACCGGATTCAACACAGTGAGCGAGGGGCAAAATAAAAGCTGTGCACGCTCCGGGAATGCATGCTGGCGCCTACTCGATGAGACGGCAAACCAGCTCACTGCAACTCAAGCACAGATTGGAAAGACAATGAATCGAAGGATATGTATATACTCAGAAACTCGTTGTAACGGTGGTTCGATTATGGTACGTGTTGAATCGATTTCGGTTCATTCGACATTGAGCTTATTTTCTTATACTTTTTTGACATTAATGTTTATTTATTCTCAAAATGATAAATGCATTGCGTTCAATGGATTATTCCATTGTCAACTGAGTATTAATTCAATGCAAACTGAAAAGAAAATTCAGTAATGGTAAAAGCAACTGAAGATTTTATGATGACAGGATTTAAATTTGCAATTCTCAGGTCGTGAAAGTGAGGCGCTGCTTGATGTGTCGTTGGATGCAAATTAGGAATATACTTTTGATTGCCACTGTTAAGTATCTCTTCACTAATGGGATGATTATTCATCGGAATGGTTTGAGTTGGTCGAATTAATGGCGAGTTATTGCTGTCAGACCAAATATAAAAGTGGGAGATAACCTACTCGAGAATTCCAGATCAAGCAGCGAGAGAAATTCATAGCTCCATTGTATCGTGGAAAAATAAAAATTCTTATGCGTTCCCTTTGTTTGCGCACACTTTAAGGAAAATTATGAATAATCCAACAGTAAAGAATGTAATACTTATATTCAAACTTGATAACAATTCCCTAAAATTGTCATGGAGACACAAGAGCTATCCGTTAGTGATCCATTTTTCATTGGTGGCAGGCAAATTATCAGCGCACCATAAATAAAGATAAGAGTGTTGAAAAAAGCTGCAAATGTTGAAGTGGGTGCTATAACTACTGCGAAATTGAAACATTATGAATACAGTGTGGAGCGCTGATGAAGTTTCACTCATAACGAAATTAACATTCTTAATCCGAAAATTACAGGTTTCATTGGATTTAATATTTACAACATATCCAATCATATTCAAATTATTAGTTGTGACATGAAGTTCATTATTAACGTGTGAATGGAACATATCCTATAACATTAGCATAGTAAATTGACGAGTTGCCATCGGATTTGCTGGAGGATTCGGATTTATAGTTTTAATGCCCCTCATTTCAGGTACTAATGAAACTAAGGACGCGAAAATCTTTCATGAAATTGATTTCCCAAGGATCGTTAGGTAGGCCAAGCGTTCCCTGCATTACGTGACTTGGCCATAGTACCATGGGTGCTATAACTTATGCTGCAGGTTCTCGCGCTTGGCGGGAGTACCGACTCAAGAGATTGCACCATTACGCGTCCCAGACAATCAGTGCGAGACAAACGTGAAGAATATTGATGCGACTGGGTGTCTTATAAGACTTTGTAACAGTGTGTAAGAAGACACTGTGGGTACAGAATATTAGAAAGAAAAGTGAAACAATGAACGCGGCACGGTGGGACTTGGATGAAAAAGTTTTGGCCACTGATTTGCATTCAGCAGTGAATAGGACGGAAGGGAATTAGCCATCTATATTGTGAAAGGAGTTTCAATCGAGCTTGGAGTTGTTCTAGACTTGTCCCCGCCTGCAAATGTTGCCTCATTAATGCTAAAGGCGACCAACTGTTACAGAATCGTCGCCTCACTGTTATCAACAAAGAGAATTACAATTTTTGCAAATTGACAGGAATCAACTTTGCCTTTATTTATAATGGCTACAAGCCCGCTACCAACATGTCTTGGAAATGTTTTTAAAAGTATTCGAGGATTAGTGAAACATGATTTGGTGCACATACGGAAATTATCTTTACAATAATATTTGTTGTTTGTTGATTATTTGACTGATGTATAGCGCATGATTATTCAAATCGCAGTTGTAATGCATTGTTATTTTATATTGAATGAACAAATTGTAGCATTCAATATTTCATCTGACGGTGACTTTTTGTTTGATAAATACATCCTGTAGGTTAATAAGTCACTAATTTTTGTTGGATTATTTATATCGACTGTGGTAGATTATAAGTTTCTACTTTTCTACATTTTGAAAGTGAATCAATATCAATTCTGGAGTGTCTCAGAATGATTGATATCAGAAACGTAATATAAAGAGTAATCACCTTTGATCTAACATTTGAAATGTTACTGGGACGATTTAGATTTTTAGATTCACGAAGTGAACTGCATATTGTAAATCGCCGGTCAGGAATATTGCTAACAAAGCTATGTTCATTGATATTCAACAAATTTTATTATCTATGAATAACCATCGCGAAATAATTCCAAAAATATAACCTTTTTTTTTGCAGGGAATACGTCTATTTGCATCTAACTTTAGATCAGCTAAACGTATTATTGGATGTTATTATTGTGATTTTCACTCCCACTCCTTTAACATATAAAAGTTTTGATTTTGAGAATCAACTTACGCATGAGCGTTGTGATAAAATTGAAATGATAAAAGTATTGGAGCCCGCAGGAGAACCCATCAGCAATCGGGAAGTGTCCATTAATATTGGAGACAATGTTATTTTCTGATGAGTGTATCACGTTACGAAACAAATCTGTATTGTTTCAAAGACGGAAAGCGTGAGTTTACCGTAAAACCGAACATGCATCCCTTTTACACGGTAATCGATTGTGGGTACACAACGCATTGTTGGGTTTCGTGAATCCTGCCTTTCTACTCAGGGCGGAACCTCGGTTGGAAATATTGCAGTGCAAGAAAGGAGGGTAAAAAGAATAGGGGCGCAGATGTCTCAGCCTTTCTGGCAGTGACACAAGCCCACACACTCGTACTGCGAATTAATTCATCAATAGAGTGTTGATTTCGACATTGCATCGAACCAATGAAGGAATGTGATTACCATGATCATCAAATTTTTGTGATGTGCATTTTATTTTCATTCAGTTGCTTTCGTGATTCAATCATTCTGATTGTAGAACCGTATTGATTAGTATTTAACCCGAATAATTGCACTTTGATCTGTGTAATCAGTCATCATGAAAATGTTAAAATAATCAGATAAAACCACTTGTCCGATAATACCATTTACAGGACACTTGCCAATATAAAAAGAACAAAATGATTTGTTTATATAGGCTTTTAATTTACATTTACATTTTCGTGAGTTCACAATTTGATTGGCAGTCCGCGGGCACTCTTTTCATTTCTCGTCGGCCATGTCTTGTACGCTCTCATTGTACTGTAAACATACAATCTGACCTATCTACTTTGGCCGCGAGATAGTGCGGTTTTGAAAAATGAGAATCGTCGACGATGCGAATAAACGGGAATGTGAAAATGCGCGCCAACGGGAATGTCTTCTTCCGTCGTATACTTCTTTCGTTCTAATCTCACACGCCGCAACCTTATATTTTCTCAAGTCAAGTCTTAAAACTGGGCATGAGTATGGGAACGAGAGCACTGGAACAGCGGATGGGAAAGCACAAGAGTGAGACCAAAACCTATATTCGTTGAAATCTGTGTGCGAGGTAGAATTGCAATGCAAATGGGTTGTGGCCATTATTCTAATAAAGTGTGCGAGCAAATAAGACGTTGCTTGATGGAATAAATTTTCGCAGTGCGCTATTTTCGTTATTCTTTTTTTTTCTTTTCTTTTTTACTTGTTCCTCATTTCGTCCTGTCCCCCTCTTTCCATTGTGAGAATTTATCTCAGTAGACTTTCGTGACCCAGATCTGTGTGACTACATTTTTTTCCTTTAATATTCCTCTTACCCCCCTATTCTCACCGTCGTGTCACACCGCCGCCACTTTTTTTCATTTTTTCCATACACCACTTTCTACTTTTTTATTCAATAGTACTTGGCTTCAACTAGTCCAAAACAGAATATTTAACGGTGATGACAGAATGACGGGAAAGAAAAGTCGGCAAAAAAGTACAGTTTAATTTAGTAATGCGACGTTTCACCGGGAACTTGTAAATTGCACGAGATTTGTTGGCCAGTACACTTCCTCTCTCAATTGTCCCTCACGTTATGTTTTCTATTTCTCTACTACACTTTTTTTTATCTAGTCTGGATGTCTGTTCCTGCCTGCATGATGTTTTCGCATGCCGTCAGGATGGGCTGGAGATAAGAGTCAGATAGGGAAACGATGAGAAAGAGATTGGGAGTAAGTGAGTAAAATCAGTAGGGAAAAAAAGAATAAAAAAGCAGAGTTGTATTTGCTCACCCACGAGTGGGGTGTCTATATCTGGTAATAGATATTTTTTGATGTGCTCAATTGTAGAATCGCTCTTTCATATTTGATACCAATAGGTATCACATCAATAACTTCCCGATGCTACTTGCTACCTTCGCGTGTCAAGTCCCGCAGAAATTTCCATTTTCCCGTTTAAATCCCATTTTCAGATATGTTTATGTAATTACTAAAAAACTACCCAACTGAATCGAAGCTAAATCTAATCAGCACCAAGTTACGTCAAGCCTTATCGATTATGTCATGGATCATTAAAATCGCGTTATTTGTTCGGATGTAATCGTACGACTAACATTTTTTCCACAGCACACACACACACACACACACACACACACACACACACACACACACACACACACACACACACACACACACACACACACACACACACACACACACACAGAGTATGCACTAAAAATGGGCAGGCTATGTTAGGGAGGTCTTAAAACGTCGAGATCTGTTAAAAAATCGATTTTTCATTTTCGAGGTGGATACAATAACTTCGTGTCGGGGAGTTAATAATAATAAATAAATGAATAAACAATACATGTATATATATATAATATATACAGGACGTCCAAGGAGAAATAACCAAGAGTATGAAAAGGTTCATGAGTCGCGAAGTAGTTAATCTCCGAGAGAATCATATTATAACTCATCTCGATACTATGAGGATGAACATGGTAGTCGAAACTATGATCGGGATTTCAGTTGCTCAAGTAGCCGGAGCGCTTGGACTCGGGGATCACCATTTTCAGGTGGTGATGATGACCGAGAGAAAGCACAAGAGCCGGCTCTTGAAGTTGATCAATCAGCAGACAAGAATCCATAGAGAGAAAAGAACTCAAGCTTGGTGGTTGATTCCTCGGAGACACAATCTGTCGCCATTCCACCTAAAATTAGGACTGCTCCTTCAGTTAAGGACCAACCACTTGACAACAAGGTGTTGAAAATTATTGGAGATTGTTTAAGGCCCGAAGTATCTCTTTTGCCAGCAATTCATAAAAATCTGGCAGTAAGAGTAGAAGAAATTATCAGCAAAGGTCTTCCTACAGCAGACAGAAAATCTCTGCTAGAGAAATTTCCATCTCCATAAAATGGGTTGTTTGTGAATCCGCCAAAATTAAATTTTGAAATCAAGGCCAATATACTAAATAGTATTATTAAAAGAGATGAGCGCATCGTCGATGAACGGATACGAATTTCAGCAAGCTCATCTGGCATCACTAAACTGATGTCAGTGTCTCTTCAGCTTCCAAATGAACAGAAGCTAGCCATGTTGGAAATCCTAGGTGGCATTTCTAGATTATTGGCCGATATTCAAAACGAAGAATCTTCAATTAGATGGAGCTTGATCTTAAGGAACATCAACCCTTCTAAACGAGACATTTTGAAGTAGACTTCGTCAAATGACCTATTATTTGGTGGTAATCTAGACTAATAGTTTAAAGCAGCTAGATTATTGGAGTCGACTGCCAAGCGCTCGAAACCTTCTGCTCAGTCAAATTCAGCGAATGTCAAACACACGAAGGGCCCATCTCGTCGTCCACAGTACAAGAATCAGTCCAATTCATCAACAAGCGTGCAGAAAACATCAGGGCTAAATCAAAAAGCTTACCGGAGTCTCAAACAACATGAGAAGCCGAGCTATACAAGCTACAGGAAATAATTCCTGTGCAGGAAGTAAGTTCACCTGTTGGTCGTTTAAGATTTTACGTTAATCAATGGTCTGAGATTACCTTGGATATCACCATATTGAGCTGGATCAGGGGTTTTACAATTTTCCTTTCCAAAAAAGTTAAACAGATTAATCCTCCTACAGAACCTACTTGGTCTGAAAAGGAAGAAGTTGTTCTCAAGCAGCAGTTGAATCAGCTGTTAGAAATAGGGGTTATTGAGGAAGCAGAATACAATCCTAGTCAGTTTATCATGAAAATTGGTTCATGGCATTAATTGACTTGGAAGACGCTTATTATTCAATTTCCATGGCAGAATCAGACAGAATGTATTTGCGGTTTAGATTTCTCGGGGAAATTTATGAATTCGTCTGTTTACCATTTGGTCTCAACATTGCACCTTATGTGTTCACTAAAATCATGAAGCCGGTGGTCTCAGTCTTGAGATTGTTAGGGATAATCCTGGTAATTTATCTTGATGATATATTAATATTGAGTAGGTCATACGACTCATGTCAAGACAGTATCGAAACTATTCTAAAATTATTAAATAAATTGGGATTTATGACAAATACAGAAAAAAGTCAACTAACGCCGTCAAAAAGATGTAGGTTTTTGGGGCTTAGTTATGATTCGAAGAACATGGTAATTGAGCTTCCGGCTAATAAAAGGGATGAAATAATCGAACTAGTTAAGAAATTCAAACAGTTAAAAAAATGTAAAATAAGAGAATTCGCGACTTTCATCGGATCGCTAGAATCTTGTTGTCCAACGCTAAAATATGGTCGAGTATACATGCGAGGGTTTGAAAGAGAAAGATATCTAGCTCTCAAGTGTAGCAATGATAATTACGAAAACTTTATGACTCTTACATCTAATATAACACGGGAGAAAAAAGTCATAATTTAAGATTGTTCCATGTTATTATACCTCTGTAGGTTGTTGAACAAATACTTTTTATTTACTACCAACAACACCTAGTACACTCGCGTAAATTATTTTCACATTTCTGTAGCGATTCATCGATTAAATCAAACCGAAAGTATTAAATTTGATACGAACGATAATTCTCGTCATTGTGACCTAATATATACGGCGACCGAGGACATCTGCGAATGGTATATTCGTCAAAATTTCCAAATATTACCAACATTGAGTTCATATTAGTCGTGAATACATCACACCATCTTTTCATTTTTAATACTTATTTCAAAAATGTTAATCCATCGAAATTGCTCTTGTATCAGAATTACATGATAAGTTGGGACTTTTCAATTTTTTCCTTAATTCTCTACATTTCGAGAAACTGAGAGACTTTTTTTATGGTATTCCACGCTGAAGCAAAAGTAGAAGAAGAAGAAATGGGAGAAAGGCGCGTTCGCAGTCTGGATGGCGACAGCAGTCTGTTTTCCTTTATTGCGGCTGGCCTCTAGAAGACCGGGTAAACAGACCAACCCTCTCGCCCCTTTTACTCTATTCGACTACCACTGTGTATAGGCTTCCTCTTTCTCTCGCGCTTTCATTCCCACTTGCATGTTCTCTCCTCTTTGCCCTGCTTCTTGTCTCCAGTAACTGCTTCTAACCCCGCTCTCCCCGCGTCGTTCTACGTTTACCCTCTCTCACAGTCACTTCCATGTTTGAATCGATAAGCCGATACGGAAACGCGCCCACATTTGCAGCGTTGCTCTGCACTGAAATTCCATGTTATTTTACTTCATTTTTTTTTATTATTATTTTTTTTTTGCCCTATTTCTCTCTCCTGATTTTCTATCTTGTGAAAATCGTGTGTGTATGCAAGGAATATGGGTGGGAAGTCCACATTAAAATCGAATTTAAATCTACCCTCCATAGATGCCATCAGCAAACATCGTGTGAGTTGCCCATGATAATAAAACGAGCATATAAAGATAGGTCGAAACAGAAACGGCGCCGCGTATATGCAACAAAATCTGATTTCATGTGAAGAAGGAGCATCTCATGCACTTTTGTAGTAGTTTTGAAAATAAATAGTAATACCATATTATTTTCATCACTTTTATGCCAAGATAATCGTAATAATTAAATAATAGTAAGTATGAAGTTGTAACTTTACATGAAACATCGTATATCTTTAGCGCCTATTTTATGAAAGAACAAAAACTTGATTTTCTGCACAATCCACTGAAAAATACTGAATTTGATTGGAGTTTAAGTGCATGATCTAATTAGTGGTAAGACAGTGATCGAGATTTAGAGAGCCAATCTGAATGGCGCCGCAATACGTATGCTAAAGTGTGATGAGAATGACATTGTCAGAAGGAGTGCGGTATTATTTCAGTTATTGACACAAATGACACGCCTCAGAGGTTCATGAATAAATGTTTTCCATCGTTGGTGAAAGGTTGTGTTAAGAAAATTGATCAATTCGATGTGACTAATTTTGTACTTGATTCAAAATTATAAAACTGTCCATGGGAATTGCATTAGTATTAAGAAGAGTAATCCGAATTTCTTCGTATGTCTCCGAGAAAAACAATCAATCATTTTCATACTCGACCCGCGGTGGACTACAACACTTAAAAAAAAAGTAGCATTCAATTACGTTGCAAATCGAATGGATAACTATTATTCAATGTAGCGTGATATTCTGGCGATGCAATATATTTTCATTTTTTTATCTTCATCAATCGAATATGCGATTAAATTGACTGAATGTGACGTCTGCGTGGTCCAGTTCCAATAAATATATGGATTCCGCATGTAACAGTATGAAGTATGAATTTACAGATCTAAACGACTATGCACATAGAGATATTGGTTTTGCCTTTATAGAAATCTAGAATTCAGGGGCCGAAAATCGTATTTTTGTCGCTTCCTTTCTTGCTCGATTATTCCAATGATTTTTCATCGCTGAGGACTTCCGTGACTTCAGCATCCGCTCTCCATTACTCATGATACACCAAGGTACTGACAATATTTCGCATGCCAACATATTCGTATGATAATATTATTTGTATACAGGGTTATTTTCAAAATTGGGCGAACTCTGCGGTGAAATTTTCTTACACTTCCTTTTTTTCCTCCAAAGTGTATAGGTATACTTGTTTATCGCAACTCTCTATATTCGCTATCTCAGCAACAGAAACTCTTCCCCTTGTTACCATTATTCTGCCAAGAAAAATATCATTCCTTCCTTCAACTTCATCGTTGTTTAACACTTGTGGTTGGGATACTCATGATCATAATGTCAACGATACATCAGAAGAATTTGCCTCCTGACGAAAACATTCTGATCAACAATGGATCGATTCACATAAATGAGTCAATTCGTATTGTCAGATCACCTCCATGACCGAAAAACCAATATTAATCACTCGAATCATTATACCTAACTGAACATTAATTGAAAGTATATTAAATGCTCATTTCCTGCTACGTGACAAACATTGGAATGGAAGCAGCGGTGATGATGAGGTATGATGACACACTTTGTTGATAAACAAATTTCACTGCCCGACAATAGTGGCAATGATAACGAGTTGAAGGAAATGAGTGGGTGTGTCGGGAAACAGAAATATCAGTGTTTCATAAAACAATCACATTAACAAGAGGATGTGGTGTATTGCGTTTGAAACTCGGAAAAATGAACCAAAAAGTATATAATCATTCATGACATACGAATCTAGGTTGAATTAATCGCAATGAAAGATTCTGTCGCTACTGACTCCACAGTAAATTCAAAAATTTATCATCACCATAGACTCGACAATATGAAACGAGCTTCAATATATAATATCAATGACTTATCGTCCTATGCGATTATGGAAGATTAACAATATCAGCAGTGTGTTTGAATCAAAGTACATTCTGGATCGCTATGCAAACTGGCAAAGGTTTTACACTCAATCCGTAGAGACTGTTCATACTGCAAGCCCTGTTCAGACGATAGCTATATTCCTAGTTAATGACATAGCATATGAAGGGTGCGATATTTGGTGATGATGTCAGCTCACAGATTTATAACAGCAAGACTTGAGTCTCTGTGAAACTGGTGAGCGATTCAAAGTACTAGTAAAGCGAGTTCTGTAGAGCGTACAGGAGAAGAAATATGAGCTTTTTGTGATAATAATACTGGGAAGTACGCCGCGAAGCATGAACAAAGACCTGAACGAGGTAGTTGAGTCGGCTTGGTTGGCCAAGAACTAACACACATTGTATTGCATATGAAAAGGTGGTTCGTTGTCACGAATCAAACGAACACACTATCCATGTACACCATTACAATGTCTCGCTAGTTATATTTGCTGTGGGCAGCATGGGCAAGGGATGCTCGGCTGCGGGAATAACTGTATTTATAGGTGACATGGGTCGGTAGAATCGCGATCAATTATGTTGCGAAACTGCTAGAGAACTGCCATTGTTGGGATGAAGTTAGCTAGAATTATACATTGGAAACTTGGAATGGAATGAAAGGAAGGAAGGAAGGAAGGAAGGAAGGAAGGAAGGAAGGAAGGAAGGAAGGAAGGAAGGAAGGAAGGAAGGAAGGATGAATAGATGCAGAGGGAAAAGAAGAGGAGAGGATTCAGTTGAAAGAGGCGAGACAGAATTCGAGGTGGATGGAGAATTGCTTCACAGATGTGGACGTATGCATTAGTATCCGGGTCCGCTTGTCTTTCTCTCCAGCTTTTCAGTATTCGGAAACGTAACAAAATCTAGGATAAACTCTCGCCAATTTTTTTCGTATTATCTAGCGATGGCGAATAGTCACTACCGACAGATATTATATCTCAAATCACGGAACTTCGTAGGCGTTGATTTGATGTTAGTTTTGATTTAATTGAGAGCATAGCTGACTATTCGAGTGCAAGAGCGGGAGATCATCCAAGTTGGATTGCGGTATATAACAACGGTTCATAAACGAGAAGGAAGATAGTTCGTATTGAATTTGAATCCATTAGATATTTCATATTGACATGCAAATGCCGCAGAAGTTTCGGTTCAAGATACAGAGGAGGTTTATTCAATTATTTATTTAAGGCAGATTTTAACCGGGTGGGTGAATCTTCTCCGTGTCTTTTTCATTGCTATGTGTTATATCGATTCAAGTTTGTGCGCAGGCGTATTCACTGGATAGAACAGTACACATAAATGAATTTGACTTTAATTATTTGGACAAGCCTTTTTTCAACAATGTCCACAATATCAACAGCTGTCTCGCAATCTTTACGGCCCAGATTCTTCGTATCTTCACTCCACTTTCAAATGTATATTTAGATAGCACCGAGTGATTTTTCGATGATAACCACTTGTTTCGCGTTCATTTCACTTAACTCTCTTGTTGCTGCAGATTTTGTTTCATCATACAATCTAGGATAACTTTGGTGCGTTGGAAATAGCACGCGACCGATGTCTTATCACGTGAGATGAAGATCGTTGAGAGGAATTGTGGGTGGTCGACGCGCGCTCGCGCGTGCGTGGGTGAGTAGGTTGGTCTGGCACACAACAAACATGGCTTATGAACTTTCATCGAGTGCGACAGAAAATAAACGATGGTGGTGGGGATGAATAATAGTGGGTAACGCGAATAAGCAATGACGCATTTGTTTTATAGAAAAAACAATAAGTGAAAATGTGAAGGCCACAAAAGGTTACAGAGAATATACTTTGATAGCAGCGTGAGTATGTAAAAATAAAATAAAATAGAAAGCAGGCGAGTGAATCCAATGTCGGAATTCAGCAGTAGACAGTTGAAGGGTAAAACCCACCATAAAAAACGAAAAAAAAAAAAGGAAGCCAAAGAGGGTATGGCCGAAAAAAAAGATAAAAATAGTGAGGGGTAACTTCCTTCCTCGTTGGGTTGAATCCATGAGATAAAGGTCAGCCCAAATAGCGAAACGCAACTGAGGGATAGAGGTGGTGTAGTAGCATTGGTGTAGTGGTTGTAGTAGTGGAATACAGCATTAGGGGACGAACGAATAAAACTAACGGCTATTAATCAGGCCTTGGTTGTCTCGGGTGCCCAGCAGAAATAAGGCCGCGCGCGAAATAAAGATCTCCTTCTCAGCTGTTTAAATCATGAGTTTATTTCTCGAGGAAATGGTTCGAAATGTGCAATATAGTGAAAGAAAAGAAATAAGAAATAAAACGTATGTGAGTGAGAACATAGTTCATACCTTCAGTAATTTTTTTCTGGTCCAGCTAAGTTTTTAAAGAAGTTCCATTATGAATCAGTAGTTTTTGATTCATTATCATAATGATCCACAAGTGTTGACAATGATGTATCGAGGTCACGTATGAATAAAGTCCCCAGACATTTCTCGTTAATTCGATCCTTAAGTTCCAGAAAGCGCAGGGAGGGGGAAAAGAAGCTAAGTATAGCATACTTGCAATCGCTTCTGAAGGGATTGCTAAGTTTCTCGTCAAGTATATAAGGACGTCAGCTGATGGTAACTCGACCTGAATACAAGTTTAAACATCTTCCTACGTTTCATTCACACCCCTATACAGCACCATACGGCCCCATGACTTCAGCAATATAGGATTGCATTTGTGACTGTATAGAAGCTGACCAGTTTGCACAACTACGGAAACGGTTACTCAGAGCGAAACGTTGGGATGACAATTAGTCACAATTTACCCCGCATGTAGTTATGAAATGTGAGTTATATGACCTATTCGGTTGAAGTTGCGCGCAACACACACAAATAACTTAACTTCACCAACCAACCTTCGTACACGAAACTTGTGTTCAGTACTGCTTCGCTACAACTCCTTGCTCTAATACGCAACACCCCCACTAATATATCCCCCTCATCCCACTCGCTCTCTTCATTTTCATTGTGTATAGTTGCGAAAGATCATCGGGACAGTATTTGAGTTAAACTAACACTTCATATTTATGGGATAAAATACTAAGTTATGTTTACTCTCGTAATTCACAGAATTGATTAGATTTTATAACGAATGTGCGATGCAAATTTAACGGCACATGAAAGAAGTATATTATCCGTTTGGTAGACATTTTATATATTTCAGACGATTTTCTCGTTGTCAAAAGGTTATGCAAAAGAAAACTTCAGCATTTGACATTTCTCTGAAAAAAAAATGGAAAAAAAAAAAAAAAAAACACAAACAAAATGGTGGAAAAATCATTGAAATAGAAAAATAGTAGGGGTATATGGTATTTTTCAACACCATCTTATTGAATTGATATGAGCTGAATCACAAATATCTGATCATCTCTTCTTCTGATAACAAAACGACGGGTTCATCGGCTCTCAGAATGAATTCATTCATGATGAACGCACTGCTTTTCTATGTATTTTCTATCTTATTTTGCAGTTAACATATGGAGATCCTATGAGATTTGCTCATCAAAATAATGTGGTTTGCTAATGTGCAATACTGACAACAAAAATGATCCACTACCAGCAGCATTATTATTTATCATCGCGTGCCATAAATCTCATTGGGATGTATAACAATCTCATAAGATATTGTCAATATTCATAAGGGGTCATTACCAATGTATTTGGGCTCACCATGGAAACAAGTTTAGGAGATATTTTCTGATACTTATTAATGGGGGGTGAATCGTTGAATATCGGGAACGAAAACAATCGATTCAGTTTTGGAATGATTTTAATGAATATTATTTAACTGTAAACGAATTGGGAGCGCGGACATTGTGAAATGTCAGTAGGGAGTTAATATCATAAACGGTGCATGCTCATGCGTCACTAGACTCTAAAGGAAGATTATAGCATCGTAAAAAAATTTCGGCTGCACGAGGCACTTGAAATACTGTCACTGATTCATGTCTTGGAATAATTATTGGTTCCCTTGGAATAATTATTGGTTCACGTGGAATGTTCATTGAGCGTTACACTTGCATCCAACGATAACTATCACGGCATTGTTACTGGTGGGAAACCACACCAATTCCAATGATACATTAGAACAATAATTTGTATTGAACATTATTCATGATTCATGATATTTCTAAACAATTGAAAATTCGGAATAAATTAATTTTTCATTCCACTGATATTTCTTCACTAATTCTCGGTACAGTCGAATTTTCTTCACCTCATTCTAACGTTCAGACCACCGATGTAAGACTTGATTTTCAATAGTTTTTTGCAGTAGTTCTGTCATAATTTTTGAAATGGTCGAATAGAAAGTTGAAAATAACCCATGAATTATCTCATGATATCATTTGTAAAGTTCATCCAAATGTATATCTGGCTATTCAACCTCAATGCATACATATTTGTCGCCATTAAAATTATATACAGGTGCAAATTAGCGTTACGTAACTTTGCCGGCTTTCAAATTCGATTAGGATGAAGCTAATTTATTGTTCACGCTCTTCTCACTGTTGGGGAGAGAAACGGTTGCGCATCTAGTGGCATGATTCTCAATGCTAGATGACGTCGTTGGGTAAACCGGAAATACCTCTGACCAAAAATTGATTTTTTCTCGGAAAAATATTGGTCCCAATCGTAATTAGTATGTTTACAATTCTCATTTTAATATATCAGCTGCATCGGCAACGATATAACATTGGCTGTAATTCTCCTATATGTTCATATCATTAATAATTTTGATAATTTCATTTGAATGTAAAAAAAGTGCAAATAAATATGCATTTGATTTAATGTAATTAATTTCATTTTCTCTCAATGAGTGTACTTAATAGATTACATTCGATTCAAACAGATATGAATTTGGATAAACAAAAGTTAATGTGACCCTTGATGAATAAGCATTTGGTGAACGAGATGAATTTTTAATTTGTGAACTTTACATGGATAAATGTCCATCAAATGACGTCAAGGACTATTTGTCCAATCAAACAATGAAAGATAATCTATAATAGTTGGTATATTCGTTGCGAAATCTCATTTTCGCTAACTCACTAAACATGTCAATTCCAAATGTAAATTTACTTTATTCAAATCCCAAATACATTTTCACACACAGAGTGGTTGTGAATTCGGAATTTCTCTACATATCTTCGGATTTAACAGTGCGGAAATCCAGAAAATGAATGCCAGAGAATATTCGATTCAATATTGAATACATCTGAATGCAACGAATAATTTGGTTGTTTGGAAGCAGAGCGTTGAGGTTCGTGTATATCAAACACACGTTTAAATTTTCGGGGCCTAGTTTGCTTTCTTCATCATCATATTCTTCAATGAACAATAGAATACATATTGTGGTAACAGCTGGTAAACTCTTGGGATAGCTGCGCAATTACCCAGAACTAAAAGTGTGAAAGTACATATAAATATTGGGAGAAAATGGCGTCCAAGTGTTTCAGGCTATTTTGCTCCATCTGGCAATGATTTTAACGCGATTTCATTATTGAAAAATTTTTCTAAACACTTTCTCTAACGTGTTTCATAGATAGATTTTCACATACGTCGTTATAACATCACAATGAAAATTTAGCAGATTGCAATCGCGCGCGCACGTTTCGTTCATGCTGCATATAACGATGTATATCTCGTATTCTCTAGGGCATTTTGACTGCACGAAACGTCTTCCGGTGTTTATCCAGCAGTTTCGAGAGGTCTCGAGGTTTAAAGCCATAATTTCTTGTCGAGAACACACAGCGCTCGCTTTTAACGACAGATATTTCAGGATTTAACGATTACAACCAGCAATACCATTTACCCACTTTCAAATCGGCATAGACTGGTATACTCCTTCACACACATACTCTACTCATACGAACATTGGAACGCATACGCCTACATTCATATATGCAATGGCGATGGAAGCGAAGAGACTGCAGCCACATGTATATCTCATTCTGCATGCTCGCTCGTTCTATTCACGCGTGCTCGTCTACCTTTTTTCACAGCAATGCCACCGAGAATTTTTTCATTCACGTTTACTTGACTTGAATCTTTTTCTATTCTGCTTCGTGTTCTATTTCATCCACTCTCCAGCTCGCCATCTCCTTTCACTATATTTATAAACATACCTCATGATACGAAAGCTCGTATTGCGCTCAATAACTTTTATGGTCGACAATTTCTATATATATTGACAGATATCTCTCTAACTCATCCTTTCTTACCGAACCGTTGTTTTTTTTTGTTCTTTTGTGCTTTAGTTTTTTTGTTTTGCTAATTTTTTTTCATCTGGCTTAGGATACTGCGCTTGTGGATCGTTACCGTTGCGCGCGAGATGCATGACAAACGAGTTCGTGGGCACACAATGCACAACAGACACGTTTCGCCGCGTGTTTGTCAATGAATTTTGTTTGCTGCGTAAAAATAACAGGTACAATATAGATTCAATAAAAAATCAGTGACATGGAATCTGTATTCATACTCATGTTGCGATAATGCTGTTAATTATCATTGACGGGGCTCTGTTGGCCGAACATTTCTATCATTTTTTTTTATGCGAGTGAATGAATATTCAAAAAAATTTTGAATGAATTTGTGGCGGGTCGCTGAACAAGCAATACGAGCGGGCAATCGAGAAAGAGAAAGACAAAAGAAGGGGAAGGTGGCGCATTTTTTGGCTTCCCTCCATTCTCTTGCTTCTCTTCCCATCTATAGTTAGTATTATTAATGTTGCTCAACTCCACAGGGAGCTTTGAACAAATTGCTACCACAATATTACATAATTTTGAAACGAGTCTTCCGCTTTAAATATTGGATATGATAGCATTGGGGAAATGTCAATTTCATGGGACGAACCCCCCAAGTGCACTTTAAACATTGCATTCTTTTCATCTTGTCGCATTAAATGTACGTATATAATAACGTATGCTGCATGGACTATTTCCCGTGATTGATATATATTGTCGAGTTTATTTTGAATTCGAGGGCGTAATTTTATGCTTCAAAATAAATTAAAAATTAGCCGAGTCAAAATCAAATCCTTATCCGAGAGAAAATCCGATTGAACCTTCACCAAGAATTTGTTGTTTTGTTTGGAGTCATTGGTGCCCAAATTTTTCATTCCGATATAAAAAAAAATCCATTTGCACCGCGATTCTTTCTGTAAGTAAATGACATTCGACATGATAGAATGAAAGATGAAGGATATCCGTTATAAACAAAAGATCATCTGATACCGGCAAGCGGTTTAGTTGGTTGCGATGAGGAAAAAAAAATTGCTCGCAATAAAAGAGAGTGGAAAAGCGTATGGAGAAGAGCGCGTAGCAGTTGAATACGGAGAGGAGACGCAGTCAGGTTTACCTCAAGGCATTGAAATATATTTCTGTTATATATATACACCAATCGATATGACCGATCCACTTCCACATATAGTTCCTATATTGTGTACGCTTTTCACCTCTCCACACTCTATCTCCAGAAGGACGTGATATGATTGGGCTATGGACAAAGGGGGTGAGAGAGCATGAAAGAACGTGCTCAAAGTTGTGGCCCCCCTCGGCCCCCTATCCCCTTTTAATCTTTCCCCAGTCATAGGTACATTCGCTTATCTTCTGAAAGTTAATTATTTATCACTAAACTGACGTGATTCCACATCACTTCCACCCAATCTAGTAATACATACGTATGAAAATCGAACTAATTCAACGCACGAAGCAATAAGATCATAATGGATACAAAAAACATCTATTCAATGCAGCTACAGGATATGCCCAATATGAATAGCAAACCAATATTGACCATTTTTCTTTTACGGTACACTGATCGAGTCGAACGAGTAAAGAAGTGTATGCAGCGAAGTTATTGTATTGACCCCGAGAATGGAATTTAAACAGGAAAATTAAAATTTCTGCGGCACTGTACGAGCGAAAATAGCGAGTAGCATCGGGAAGTTATTAATGTGATACCTATTGGTGTCAAATATGAAAAAGCGATTATCTAATTAAGCACTACCAAAAAACATCTACTCCCAGATATCGGCACCCTACATGCGAACGACCAAATACAACCTTACTTGTTTTATTATAATTTGGCAAGCACCAAATTAGAAGTCGCATTGTAATCATGGAGTTCTACAGTCGCTAACCAAAAATATATTGAAAATTACTGTCAATTGGCATGAATGTCGGCATCACAAACGACGAAATGTGAAGCAACTTTAGTAAATCATTAATATAATATTAAATTACTTGTTCGTTAATTATTTCTTTCAAAACACGTCATATCGATTTCACGGCCACTTTTTCTGTTTCATTTCATTAGAAATGGCTGACTATAATTAAATTTGCTTCCAATTAGGATGACTGAAACAAATTGGAATAAAAAAAGCAAATTCATCAGATGTGATGAGGATAAAAATATTGAAGAAAAAAAAAAAAAAACACCAACAATGGAAAGTAAACACTTACATGGTTCTCTGAAGGAAGCAGGATTGAGAAGTTTGATGAAACCGAGGGTGCGAGATGGATACACATTCGTGTACCGACATATATATACATATATATATCAATATATATGGAGATATATTTAAAATCGAGAGATATATGTATAAATCCTTTGGGTTGACGAAAAACTTTAGAAGAGGGGCTCGGCTAATTCTTGATTGCGAATTTTATGCCCCCGAGACAGAAATAAATAACGTTCTTCTTTGAAACGTAATTTAGATAGCTGGATAGCTGTAGATATACATATATAGTCATAATATTACACTGCACGAACACGGGCGAGGGTAGAAATTGCGCGTGACTGAGAGAGGAAATGAGGTCAAGGAAGAGAAGATAGAGCACAAAAAGCGATGGGAAATGGATGGTATGAGATCGGGTTTGGGGGCGCAAAATTTATTTCGCTTAACACTATTTGCAGAAAACTCATTTTCACAATACGAAAGAGACGCGTGAGCTTCATATTTTTATATACATATATATTCGTATCTTTTTGTCAGATTTTCTGGCTTCTCGGGTTTCAAAACCTTTTTGTCGGTATTTCACACTCTCTTCACCTCCCACCATTTCCATTAAATTTATTACCACTTTTTATTTTGACAACTTTATTTTATATATATTTTCGTTCCACATTGCCCAATGAGTATACTGGATATATTAGTTGTATGCTGAAGATTGAATTCCAATCAACATAATATATACTCTTAAAGAAGTTGATTGTTAGTGATTTGAAAAGGAAAGCAGCTGTTTATCGTTATTAGATTGGGAATTTTGTATCGATAATTTCAAAGTATCTATTACAACACAGTGTCAAGTACTGACCACATTTGTGGTGGACATCATTCTAATAAAGAGTTTATTCAATATTTGTAAAATTCCATAACGAGGAATAAATAATTAATTCAATGACAGCTCAAATCCATCACGTACTTATGTCTAACAAATCAATATGATTCCTTTCAAAGTTTATAGAAAAATCAGAAAATATATTGCCATGTAATATTGACATATTGTGGAAATAAAAAATGCATGGAGATTTAGTGTTTGATAAATATGCAACAATGTACTGATAAATTACCAGATGTTTTTGTTGATTAATTCATTTTTAGTACTCTTGGTTACGATTATCAACTACTATACGCACGAGTTGAAACTGATCGCTGGTAATTTGTCTCAAATATTTAAAAATAGCGAAGAAAAAAAAAAAAAAACGGTCAAGTCTCTAGTGTCTTCTGACACTTCAACTTATTTTTATCTTTTGCGAAATTCTGCCCACAGCATTACCTTACATACGCTCTTTGCCTCACCTCAAATCGTCTTGATCTATAATTTTCACTATCATTCCTGATCTAATAAGTTATTGCACGCAATTTGTCATTTCTCCATTCCATCTCTGAGTTTTTCATTAACACTTTATGATATGAATTGGAGTAACCACCATCGCCAAATGTTTCGCACGCACATTCATGTCATATATATTTACCTTCTGTTGATTCTTGTGTTGACCAAATGATCACTGCCACATAACAGGAAGTGTAAAAATAACAGAGTATTCACTCACCTAGAACAGAAATCAAAGGAGAATATTAAAAAATCGTATTATCAGCTCATGAGAATGATCATCATTCTTCATCTTTTGTTATGACGATATGACTGTATAGCAAAATTTGTCAAATTTACAGATGCACCTGATCTTCGTGTCAATTCAGGTACAATTAGTTCTATTATGAGCACTCGCTTTGTGATATATTGTTATCTAAGAAATTTTAATTGATCACTATATCCAGAATAGAATCCATTTAAAAAATCTTCATGGTTTCTTGAAGAAACTTATAGCTTTTGAATAACATTTGCTCGGGTATATTTATTCACATCAAATAAAAATACAATACTCATGAATTCATCTTCCTTTCGGGTATGGAACCATCACCGTAAAGCAATTTGGATTTTACTGAGATCCATGAGATATTTCTTTGAAAATAGAGCACATATTGGCAAAAAAAAACATAAAAAAAAATTGATGTTACACGGATCTGACTCATCACGAGCTCATATCTCAATATTAATGACTGAGTCACTCGCATTTTTCACTGTCGATAAGTCGCCATAAAAATGAACAACTACAAACACATTGGAAAATGCGCGATCAATCTATTGGTTGTCAGACAAAAGTTGACGGCAATCAACATTTCCAGAGACAGGTCATTGCAACCATCGAAAGTTACTACCAAAGTAATCGTCGGAGCAGCAATCCTGATTCAATTATTGCTACTGAAGTGGAGAAGATTGTTTCAGTTATTCGTGTAGACACTGCGACAGTCACACAAACTTATAACTACGACAGTTATTCAGGCGGATATATTTATCTCACAGAAAAGGAAATCTCGGCATGATGTACCGATGAATTCAATGCTCTTCGTGATGGTTGTGATGTAGGAACCTGAAATAGATCTGTGTACAAAAGAAAAAATGCTACCAAGTTTTCTTAATGAGATTCCATTTGGTACTATCATGAAACGTGCACGTGCACAAGTGTTAGGATACATCCGTAGAATTACGATTTGGTGGAAATAAATAATTCAACGGCGAAATAGCATAGTGTTGAAATGAATGTGTGTTAGTATGGATTGTGATAAACCGAGAACGAAAGTGAGTACCACACTGCCAAGTGAAAATTGAGCCACAACTCTGTCAATGTAAAAAAGTATCTATATCGCGATCTATTTGCCCTTCGCGTCCTTTCCGCGTCAACTATCCCAGTCGCTTCTATTCTGTTCTCTTTCACTTTGTCCAATACCAACAACTGAATAGACCAGGAGTTGTTTGCAAAGCTACAACGGTGGACGTATATATTTGTGTTCGTATGGGCGTGTATGTATGTGAACCATGCTCGCGCTCATGTAGAATACCCGTATGAAAGACGAAACTATTTCACATGCATTGAAATCCAACCATACATATGTATTTATGTGTGTACACATAAAAAAAAAATTTTGGTTGTTAGCAAACAAAAAATTTCAATGTATTATATTCAGGAGGGAAAAATTGTTGTTCCATATAGGCAGAAAAATGTTTTCATGCATGAGTTACGAGAATATATGTGTTCCCAAGAAATAATATAGATATTTTGGAACAGAATATTTGTGGTGAGGGCTTTTGATAATGTAATCATTGTCCATTTTTCTACGAAATAGAGAATACCCATTACTAACAGATGTTTCAGGTTACATTTGTACGGAATTATGAGGAATTTTGAAAATATATCTTGATATAGAAATTCATTTTATTGAGTGTATGAAAATAAAATACGATTGATAAGGAAATTTTGGTAAAAGCAGATTTGTGTATGTTAGTCAAAATTCTTACGTTGAATATGGTGGGCAACTACCCTTTGACTTTCCTGCCAATTTGTGAATACAAGTTGAAGTATATAAGAAACAGGAGCATATATGACGCGATTTTGAGGCACATCCAAAGCATTATTACGAATGATTTTATCGAACTGGCGATGAAACTGAAGTGGATAATGTTGAATTTGAATTGAATAAAATATTCACTACTGTTTTTATGCGCGCTAGAACTGATATCCCATTGATTTATTACATATTATGTCATTCAATAATATCTTATTCCCGCATTATATTGTGAATCATTGACGCGTCACATATTTTCATCAATACTCTTGGATCTCCACCTTTTTCAATGGTATATCTGTTTATATGCCATATCGTAATATGGTATATAAACAGATATACAATTTCGCATAAGGCATAAATAAATGTTTTTCAGACGTTCAATATAGACTAATCACTAACTCCATCGAATTTTCCATCCACTAACTTCTCCTGAATTCAGTCTCCTTTCATGATAATTTGTAATAAGAACAGATCTCGAACGTGCATTATGATGACACGGATTTTTCTCGCTTGTTTGATACCGTAATACAGATCTTTTAAGCATACATAGCATGCGAATGAAATCATGTGTTCGAGTCAAAATTTGGACTATATTATATAATATATAATTGTAATAGTTATTCGTTGATAATTTATGCCATTTTAACGTTAGGGAATATTTAGTGTTCGATGGAGATATGGGTGTGGCCCTCCAACAGGGCATGAAAAGTGAATCTATTTCATTACATAATCATAAATTATTGAATGTGATTGACACATGCTGAATATGAACGAGCTATGAGTTCAGAAACCTATTGAAACGTGAAGAATCGATATAATTTAGTATCAGCCAGAAAAGTAATTAGTTGGCTGACAAAAATATGAGATATTACAAAGTGATAAAGTCAAATTTGGATATTATACGAAAGCAGACCATGAATACTATGAATATAATACATATACTCGGATCTGTGTCTCGCAGATTTATATAGATGAAATCTAAATCAAAAAGTTGACTGCGTACATATCGTGCGGGTCCATTGAAATGCTGACACCCACATTCACATTCATATATACATTTATCAATGTATACTGATGTGTGCCCGGGAGGTTTTTGACGTTCATTATCGGCCAGGGCAATTAAGCGGAATCTCGCGACGGACAAAAAAAAATAAGAAAAAAAAAATGAAAAGAATATATGTAAAAAAATGGGAAGAGAGAGAGAGAAAAACGAGTGGGACGAATTATTTTGCGTGGATGGCATACTCTACGTTATCGTTCCTGGGTTCCGTGCGCACGTTTCCGGCATGGTAACGAGCTCCAACGGGCAAATTTTTTTTTGTTTCCACCATAATTTTTATTTCTATTCCTTTTCAATTTTGTTTTACGTTTTTCTTCTCTTTATCATACCATTTCTGTAAATGCAAACCCGTGCAGTGGTTTACATCCATAATTTCAAAACAATTGTTTTCGTTTATTTGATTGAAGTAACAATAATTGTATATATGATTACATATATGCTACTATTGTCATCTTCAATTTTCTAATATTGGCCATCACATATTTCTATTGGTGAAATATTGCACCGTATTAATGATATTCAAATTCGAAAGAAAAACATTCATTACATATCTTCGACCTCTCTTAAATATGAATATGACGCATGCGGAATAACGTTGGAATATAAAGGGGGCACCGCCCCGTCACTAACATTGAACGTAAATGCTTTTGATACACCATGGAGGACGCTGCACTCTTGAAATATTGAAAGCAAGATATTCGCGCAATAGTTATATGGGAAAAGGCAAATCCACATGATATTCATCAGAAATGAATTAATTTTGAATGGGTTTTATATATATATTGAATTACATATAGAATATGGTAAGAGATCAATTTCGCCTTGACTATCTAATCGTTACAGTAAAAAATCTTATTTAAACTAGGCCCAAAACAAACAAAAAAGGGACACTTACATTTGTCTGTATTCATTTTTGCTCTCCCCTCTGACATTTTCGTACATTTTTTCAAATAACTTTTGGCGTATTCAGTTGAAATTGACGATATTTCATGGCACATTGCAATAAAGAAAGAGTAAATAATGTATGGATGAAAATGACATGCGTACATTAATGCAGTCAAAAAATATATACCAATGATTGATTGCAAGCGCCGTTTTACATCACGTGTATGTACTTCAATGCACATATATATATGCAAGCAATCAATTGTAACGTCAAATTGAAGTTTATATGTGTGGATAAATATACATACATATAAAGTCAGTGGAACAACTGCCTGGAGGCAATAACTCAAACTTGGTATGCGAATGCGCGGACGTACATCAGCATTCGCTACATCATCCAAGCGCGAGCGTTGTCAGTCACGACTCTTAATCGGTGTAGTATACGGGTCAGTATTGCGATGCACACAGATACAAGTGTTTATGTGAAATGGAGGGTGAATGGTCTGATATGTATAATATCATATCATATCTATATATTTCTATTACAAGGCATCGATTGTACATTCATTTGAATCTATTCGCGCCTTGATCTTATCATAAACACCATAAGAAAGATTGATTGAATATTCATAAATACATTTATTGCAAGTTTTTCGATGATTTATGTTGATAATTAGAGCACTTGTACATATTAATTCGTAATTTTTTCCAGTATCCAATGAATTGTTCCATGCGTACCACAATCGGATTCAGCAATACCCTGAAAATGTTCTATAATTATTTTTACACAATAGATAAATTGTAACTAAAGCTGTCTCGAAATACTACCAAGTTGAGAAAACATAATCATAGAGAAAACTTTCATTTATATAGTCGCCAATCAATCACTATCACTTGACACACAGTTGATATATACAAGTATCAGAGCTATCTCCTGTTCATTACTTGACTGTGAATGAAACTTGATCCAACTAACCATTATCAGACTCAACCCAATCGATTCATCCATTAATCGGGTTAACTACCCATACTCCAACACATAACAGGCGTGAGACGGTGTCTACGTGATCTGCCATCAAATCCTATTCCATGAGATATTATCAGTAGGATTGCGGAGAGAAGTGAATTTATGACCCCACCATTCTTATTTTGTGCCCCATTCTCAAAAAAGGCAGACGCAATCATAACGGAATGAATTATGAGATCCAGGCACATAAGTCAATGATCTCAACGGTACGATATCAACTACCAGCGCAATTGATCGTGCATTCGCCTCAAAACAAAATAATATCGACGTGATGGGAAAAATGACACAGATGAATATGCGAATTTTCGAATGTATCATTGAAAAATGAAGGATAATGATATACCAAGGACTGGATGTACCATGTCTACACTTGATGTCAGGATATTTACTGTGATCGTCAGTCAGATGTCTCGTAGTTTTCACCGCAATTGAGTATCGATCCGTACTATATTGAAATAGCACCATCACCATATATGCACTCATACAGGGGGCACAGAAATGGGATCGAGTCACGGTTGGCTCGCGACCGCATGAGTGTCTTCCGGATTCGACCCCTAATCATTAGGGATCGAAAACTGATCGAGGGGCGAGCGAAGAGTTAAGCCCCACGCGCAGTTAGTTCAGTATAGATTCTAGCCAAGTTCGGCATATAAAAGAGTCATTGGAGAATCCCCCATTGTCAGGGCTAGACTATTCATTTGCCGCATTGTCCGCTTGGGTCACGTGCGGTTGATATCGATCGATAATTTTGACCAGCCGGCGAATACACACTTTGTGTCAGTTCACTTTATGTCGAATTTTTATTCCACGATATGCTCTAGATGTATCACCAACCCCTTTCCCGTTAAATCGAAAGAAAACAATTGAGGACGCGTTCAAGGTGCTTTGTGACCTATAGGAAAAAAAAACAAAAAAAAATGGTTTGGTTTCTAGAATAACGTCAGTCACAAGTCATCGTTTCGTTGGCAGAGTTTCCAATTCTCGAGTTTATTCAGGAAAGTCACTCGACAACCGTCTATAATGGAACAAAAATATGGGGGAATTCGTCGAACACTTGAATAAGTTTAAGCTTGCGTTAAGGAGATGAAATTACTGAATATTTTTTATAACATAGTACATGGGCGAAAAATGACAAAAAAGTTTCGAAACTTTTTTATAATTTCCCAAAATTGGCATTATACAATCCTTGTACAGACGAACGAAATAATTTTTTTTTTGTGAAACTTCAAGATTCGATCGAAATGCTTTGATAACAATGTACCACAACGATTTCATGCATGATAATGATGCTGAAGCACAATCAACTTCCAAAATATTTCATAGGGTGCTATGGGTGTATATAAGTGATGGTAGGGTTGAAGGTTGGGGGTTGGTGGGCAACCATGGCCCAACCGGTATAAATTCATGTACCCGTCTCCCCACTAGTATAATTTGATCCCGTGGGGCTTCTCCTGCCGTTACCGCTGATTCTCATTCTGGTCTATTTCTGTCACTCATAGTAGATTTCGAGTCTTAAAATTACGTCCGGTTCGCCATTGACATATAATCCTTCAGTGTCGCATGCGCGCACCCAGTCCAGTGAGAATCGAGAAAAAAAAAAAATAAATAAAAAATACGGCGTTTCCGTAACGGTTCGGAACAATGGATGAACTGGGACATGCCCCCATTTTTTTTCCCTCCGATATGACATATGTACGCCCCGTTGTTGACGGTTAACTAGTTGCGATTTGTCAAAACGATAGAGCTACTTTCGAATAATGCATATAACTGTAATCCATTTGATGCCTGCACATATATAATCTGTATTCATGAAAGAAGTCTATGAAAAGATTGGCAATTTTTACCCTATACGACAACTGATGATTCTAATTATTTATTTATTTCGTATCCCGTTCATGTAATACTATACAAACAAAATTATTCAATGTGGCCGTATCCTTATGCTATGGGTGGGGAAAAAAATCTTTTGTTCTCATGTAATTTTTCCACTTCTTAGTTTTTTTTTTTTTTCGTTTTTTTCTTCCTTTCTGTTTCGAGTGGATACATGGAATAATACTATGGTGAACATTAAAATATGAGAATTTTGAGGATTTGTCATTAACAACATAATAGTTGGCGAATTTCATGCAGAAACTGAATATTCTCAATTTTTCTCTAAAACGATATTCTTCTTTTAATCTGGCTGATCTCATACCTCGGGAATGAACTCACTGTTGATTCACAAACAGGATTTATTCAAATCTTTCACGAGTTCTTCAATGTCGTTACTGAAATCAGTGAAATGACAGAGTTATATGATTTCTGTTGAAGCTGTGGAAGATGTAAATTATTATATGTTAATTCGTGTTTTGTCCCTATTTCTTTGGGACTTCCTCTTATATTCTGATTTCTTGACTCAAAAAGTTGTAATCGAATTCAATTACATTCTACGTGTACAAAATTCGGAAAATGATGAACAAAAAAAGTTTGAAACACAACATAATGCATTTTTGCTCGCAGCAAGGAAAAAAAAAAGAACACACAATTGACTGTTGATCAACATTCGTAATCTGGAAATGGGTATACTCTCTCTCTCTCTCTCTCTCTCCTGTGATAGGAAGATTGTCATGAATACACTCATAAATACACACGAACTCACGACCGGCTGAGTTATATCAGCAATTTAAACGTGTATCCCCTACGGAGCATAAGGTCGAAATGGATTTAATTTTTTGCCCTAGACGACCGCGCCAGTCGATTCGTTTCGAGAATTATCTGCTATTGAGTTGGAGTATTGGCAGGGGGAGGAAACTGCACGGGGACTATAAACGATACACAACCTCAGGGATGGATGTTATGTCAAAGCAACGCTATCAGCTCGGACTATCTGCCGGGATCACTATACGTTTTTGGTGTAGTGGATTTTGGTAGAATTCATATTTGTGTGCGAAATGTATTTTAGGTGGACTATATATATATATTTGTGTGTGTGGGTATTGAATCACCTTGGGAATTGTGTGTCTCTGCTATGGGCATTAGCGCATAACTCATGTCCATGTATGTCTATTATGTTTCGTTTTATACACGAATACATACAACAATAATGCACAACATAATTGTTGCCTGATTGCAAATACGTGGATGTATATGCGAACATGCCGATTGTAATTCCCAATGGAATATTCTTCAACGGCGACATTCGTATCGTTCCGTTCCACTGCGGTTGCGCATGAGCTGCAATCTCTTAATGAGATGTTATTCATATTTATCAATCAAAATAGATGTGACTGATACACTCGTTGATGGGAACATACGGAAACTTGGGGAGTATTGCAGTCGATAACGCTGGAAATGTGAAATCTGTTGGTGGCGATATCAATATCGATATCTGCATTAACTCTTCATTTTATCACTGCTGATAATTTCAGAATTCGTAATTTCCTTGGTGATGATATCTTTCTTCCACAGCACTACCCCGCGACAAATATGAGTAATGAAGAGAATGAAAAAAAATAATTCAATTGTTGATCTGAAAATCTCATGAATGTTCGAACAACATACAGGAAAAATTGACAATCGATGTAATTTTTTGGAGAAATTATAGAATTATTGAAAATAATATATAGGTGAAATAATATCGGGAATTCAAATGATTGGAATTCCATTAATAATGATGAGAAAAATTTACCGTCAACATCACATTATTAACTGACGTGGCGCTCACTAATTTTTATAATAATAATATAAAAATGAGAATTAACATGAACATCCGTGTTGATTGTTAATTAGTTCCCATATAGAACAAGCTAATATAACTGATTGTGTCAGCGTTACTATTTAATGGTTATTTTTAACTTCAATAGACAATGTTGTACAGCTCAATTCGTTGAAGAATATGAAGCGCCGGAGGGTAAGATAAGAACTAAGAGGTCATGAAGAAAATATAAGCGGTGTGTGAGTTGATGATTCACATGATTAAAAATTTTGGGTATTTAAAGGCGTTTCGGGCTAGACACAGCATTAGAAATTTTTAGTACCGTGTACTCTCTCAATTCCACATCACAGCATTATTCCATTTTACATATTTATATTTGAGTTACTGTATGGCGTCATCAGCGATTCTGCGTTTCACGTAAAACTTTTGGTTTGTGTTATCACTATTATATATCATAATATATATATTTTTTATACAATTGTATTTGAAATTTATTCTAAAATTACAATTTTTCTGGAGGTTCTGAAGAGGCCGATCATCTGAAGTCATCGGAACGTGAACACTTGCGTTTGAAGATCTGTGAAACTATCTGCGCTGATGATCAATTATCGGAAATCAAAATGAATATCAGAGTGGGAATAATTATGATTACATTAATCTTCATATTATTCATGGCGGCTGCGAAACCGATGAATGGTTTGACGAAAAAACATCGAATAACTCAATGTTCAACGAGGAAAAACAATGATGTTATACCAACATGGATACAAATCGCTGATAAATCCTGGGGATAAAAAAATTGGATGTACTCAAGGATGGGATATGAATATTATTCAAGAAATTACATTGAAATTGGCATTAATGACATTGATGCTTGACACAACTATCTATTGACATTATTCCTATTACTATCAAAATCTTTCCCTCATTAACGGTGGCATTGATTGCCCAAAATGAATTTCGTTATGAATTATTGGACTTTATATTGGTATATGCTATATGAATCACGTTGAGCGCGTATATATCCTCTACTAAAAAATAGTTTACGAATTATTTGAAAAATCGAATGGCATTCAATAAATTAACGTTTCAGTCGCAGCCCAAATGAAATCTTCTTTTTTTTTGTTCGAATATTGGAAAAAAAAAATATTAGCATCGAATAATTTGTTGGCTCATATTGAGTGTGAATGTATCAACTGAATTTTCATAAAAAGTTGGAAAATATCGATGGCATATAAGTTGATGGATTCATTGGGGTGATAGAAAATAGATTGAAAGTTTTTATGCAAAAATTATTTGTCATTGGATATGAAGCAGTTATTACTGTGAATTTATGAATATATAACATATTATAAGTTATATCAAAGTTGAAGATTTTCATTTTTTCAATCAATAATTACGCCGGATCAATATCTCCTAGTTCATATTTACAACATACTATTGACTTTTGTAAAGAAATTCCGACTTGACGGAATTGATTTATATTTAGAAAATACTTTCTGCAAAGTTCTCACTGAATGTAAATACAGATACTTGTGTCACAGATCTGTTTTTCTCTGTAGTCTATCCACCTGATATTTATGCTTTCAATATATATTATGACAAGAACGTAATCAGCTTCGTTTTTCATCAGACTTTTGGGAAGTACTATAACGTTTATGGAGTTTCTCTCACAACCTTGAGTGACAGTAGATTGCAGCGGAGTAATAATTATGCGCGAATAATATCGCCTCTAGATGCTGCAAGTGCCAAAATGATTGTAATATTATATAGATACGAGTCAAGGTGCATCAGTTCTTTTATCAATACAGTGATTTACCTGACGTATTTTTGACACTTTTAACATTTCTCCAAGTGTCCTAAATTTATAATGGATAACGCAACTAACTTGGACTATGCGCCAGAACCTATTGCACTATACTCAAGATAAACAGTAACACATTTGCGTTTGCGATAAATTGTTGATTATTACTATGTTCAGATTCACATTTTGTATACGAGATTGTCAACCTCAAGAACGTTATCTCGTGCGGAATACTTAAATTTCTGCTGTAATATTTACTTAAGGAATGAAACTAAAGCAATACTTCAAGATGGATTCACGTACTCTCGTTTTATTTTAAGACGTTTACTCTTTTAATGGGAGGGGGATTCTGTCTCGTACGCCAGGAGATCCATCGCGATACATTTGTATTATTTCATATGATGAGCAAAAAAAAAAGCATTCTAGTTGCCGAAGGGCGAATTTTGGCAGACGAAACCATTTCGTCGAGAGTTGTGACAACGATAAAACTTGTAAATCCCAACTTGCACTCGTCGTTGTGTTCTTTTCGAATCACCTTCAACCCCGTACCATCGTTTTTCAAGGCTAACTCGCAAAGAGTATATCCCTTGAGCATTGGGGACAATCCCCGTGACACTCGTTGATATAGACCGGGAGATAGGGGCGCCCAACGAGGAGGAAAGAGGGAAAAATTCATGAATCCCCTTGCTCCGTCAATATCGCATATCTTTTTTTTCCCCCATCATGTTATTCATTTATTCTTGAGAATCGATTCTACGTCTATTGCCGGATCATTCATTGGTCCATGGATTATGTCAAGGCATCGTTTCTATCGTTGTAATAGTGGCATACCGTTTTTTTTTTTTTTTTTTCCGCATCACCGAATATTGATATCGATGATTGTGTGCATTGGCAATCAATTTTGATACAATGTTTTTTGTCTGTCAATAAAACCAATAGGACGTTCACGCTAGGAAATTTCTGTAATGACATGCTTTCCCCACTTGCTGTGTGAGTAATCTTCATCATGAAAGATTACTCACACATGAAACCTACGGTAAAAATAATGCTCATGACAACAGATGAAACACAAAATTATTCCAAATGTATCATTGAATTGAAGTATAATCAAATCTAATGATACAAATTTCAAAAGGGGCGCCAAGTGAATAATTCCACCAATTAGTTCAGAGATTTCGTGTCCTGCTTCACATATATCTTTTAATGCAGTCGTCAGAGTTATTGGAATACAGATTAATCAGGTAAAAAATAATTCCAGTCTGAAATCAACTTCATGTATCCTGAAATGGTTCATTAGATTGTAGATATATATATCCCCTTCTATTATCAGCATAATACAATGTGCGCATGAAATAAAATCAATATTTGTTTGTACTAGCAGATATTGCTGTATTTTGATTAGCTTTTCGCACACACCGATTGAAGTTTTAGTAGCGAATATTCTAGGATATGATATGTAAGCAGTATGTTTGCCATATTTATAAATTTTCCTACACATATGTTTATGGCAAAATTCCATAGATACGAATTTGGGCTCCCATATCGACCACCCGATTTTATGTCACCATTTGAAAAGTCCCAAATGAACCGCTTTGCATCATTATAATGTAACGATAATGATCGGATTACATTAGAAATTGAAGCGATGAAGCTCGAAATGAAATTGAAATCAGCCGATATTTGCGTATATTGAAAGTAATGAAATATTTAGGATACCCTACGATCTCTCATCAATGTCTGAGGCATTGCCATGAAATATACCACCGTGTCTTTGGACCATGTTCGCGCCCGATTTCGTCCGATCATAACAGCCATTTTTCTGTTGCTCCCTTCTCTCCATCCCTCTTCCCATCAGTTTTCTGCATTTTCCATAATGCTATCTCCTCTCCTTCCTTCTCATTTGGTCTCTTTCCCCTTTTTTTTTCCTTCCTAAAAATCAATTTCAAACGCGTAGCAAGTATGGGGTTGGCTTGTGCCTCTTTCTAGTTTTTTCTTTGCCTGTAGGTTCACATTCTTCTTTTTCTGTCCCTCGACGCAGTAAATTTCCGATCTCATCCGCCACTTCCTCTCGCCCTTCGAGGCCTCTGTTGTCCCCTCTACACTGCCAACAAATTTATCCCTTCGATGTCGCCCACTTTCGCATTCCAGTCACGTAGGATTTTCCTATTTATTGCGCTGTCTCTCGAATGACCGAGTTTGTTTCAAATTGTTTGATAGATTTTTTTTCGCTTCCTTGCAATTTTTTTCTCCTATCTACGACGGGTCAGTATGTTTCTTCTCGCCCTCACCGCAATACCGTGGACATCGAATATAATTTTTTTCATAGAGAACACATCGCATTATTGAATAAAAACTACATCAATTTATTTATTTTTTTTTTTTTTTCATATTTACGTGAAATTGTGGTTAGGATTTTTCCCAGAGTTTTTACTATCTTTAGATGCGACTGTTTATCTCTTTTATTTGTCGTTGTTCGTGGCCTATCGCTTCCTTTGTTTTAATCAGGTTTCTACCAAGACGTTCATCTGTTGAACGATTGAATTCTTTCAGTAGAGCAAAGCAAGATATTTTAGTCTAGCGAAATACCCAGAAAGATTGAAAATGGCGGAAAAATCTACGTAATTGCAACGCTAATTCCAACAATAACCGGGATCATTTCATTCATTCAATCAATTCTCAGACGCAAGTCATAATTATCCATCATGCTCTTATTGAGCTTCTCATATAACACTTATTTGAAGTTTTAATTAGGCCAAGGCAATTTCAATCATGAACTCGTGCCTTCAGAGTTTTTCCACGGATCGAGAAATGATATTTAAACTATCATCTTTCGTCATTCATGGTAGAAGTGGTTAGATTTACTTGAGTATATCGATGTAATATATGTAGCAAAAGAAGATAGTATCAATGAATCCTAATTGAAGCATTATTTGATCCTATAAGTATAGAACAGAAATAAAATAAACATGGCAGTCATTAGGTCATTATCATGTACCATGATGGGGAATCAGTTCAAAAGGAAATTTGTAATACTATTTTTTTCGAAGATTCATCGTTCATACATCTCCAGGCATAATCTCGCATAATACATCAGCCGCAAGGGCCGCTCGCCAATGAAAAAATTCAAAAAATAATAATAACAACAGCAACAACAACAACAACAAAAACAACAACAACAACAAGTTAAAAGAAAACAAAAAAATTGAACTCTCATGTCGTATAATGAAGTATGTTTTTTTTCCACAGTGGACGGAGAATCGAATTTTAGTTTTGGAAAAAAATTACTTTGGGCATGAGATGTATTAGAAATGGAAATAATGGCTACTTCGTCATTCATTTTCGGAGAAATACCTTCCATTCTATGTGTTTACATGATATTTATTCCAAACGTTGAGTTCATAGATATTGATGGTACAGGGATTCAAGTTTGGGATTCGCAGCACTTAGCAACTCAAATAATTAAGTATTCAGTTAAGTTTGCACGTTCATTGTCCAAGAGGGGACTTTAGTTACATGCCTTCTGAACTTATATGCTGCGGTGTTCTTAAAATAGATGTGATGAATAATTCAAGAATATAGATGCGATTTCTTTGATTCAATACCATAGTTGAATTATTTATTGATTCATTTCCGCTACTCTTACATCTCATATTTTCACAAATGTGCATCTTATATATCTATGCACTTTTTTTTCGCTATATAAAAGATATAAAGTCAAATTATAAGTAATGCAATGAACTAACAAAACTTTTCGATGGTTTCTTTCTACGGAACGGGAGTATGGAAGACAGGATGTTAAAAATGATATGTAGTGTAACTTATGACGCAACTTGTATTGTTCATACTTTCATACGTATGTATGTATGATAAAGTTACAACACGAAGAAGAGTTTACTTCTAGTTGTGATAATACCAATCATTTTATTTCTGTTCATTCCGAAAACCTACATGTAGCGCAGTTAGAACCATATAGTGATAAGAAGAGACGGAATGCATGAGAAGTGAAGCAAAGTGCTTGATCACTTGGTTGAAAGTTTACACTGGAATAGAGAATATAATTTAAATGGAGAACAGAAGACCTGGCTCACGCTCAATCTCTATATCAATGTTATCGACTGACGTTTGCTTCATATACATATAGATATACAGAACCGATGAAATGCATGTCATCATCCAGTAATAGTATCGCTGGGATTTCATGTATTCAATCGTGATTGGATCGTCGATATATGTCCCATGCCCCCATACATTGTGCGACTGTATTGTACTTTGTATTATGCGGAAATACACGCGGGTTTCATGATATTTCATTTTTTTCCTCTCTTTTGTTTGAATTACATTGACTACATGACGCTTCGAAACGAACGGAATAAATATTCTCTAATGCACAATGCTGTTTTCATTTCGTTATATTTAAAGACACGTTTCCTCAATTAATCTCGTAGGCACAGTCGAAAGTGTTTACAGTGTTTGCTTGAGATACATCTGATTTGGTAAATTGATAAGTGATTCAGTTAAACGTGTGAAATGATACGAAACGATAATTATCCACAACAAATATGATTCAAGTCAGTTATAATTATATTTTTCATGAATAATTGATCAATAAATCATTCTGCTTAATGAATAAGTTGTGGAATGGTGTGAAAGTTTCTTGACAGTTGACTCATCATGACAAAATTAGATGGCCAGCAACAATCATCGGGAATATTCACTACATACAAACTCTCAAATATTCGACTTAGAATTGTGCTCATACTTTTGCATTGTTTATTAACATAAATACGTTACGGAGATAACTAATGCTTTTTCCATATTTCATTCGAATTCGGGAACAAATTAAAATTAAATATTCGCATTTGGAATAAAATATACAAATTTTATGATGTTGTGTTGACTGCATCATATGTCGGCTATGTGCGCATTGTCTTGAGCTATAGAATGCGGTGTAGGCGAAGCATCTCCAATGTTCTTGCTAAAAATGTTTCTCAGACTGGTGAAATGCTATCTTTCATTTTGTCCTGAATGAATCGAAGTATTAACGAATATCACAATGATGAATGCTTGGACAAAGAGAAATTACTTAATAATTTATGAGAATAAATTTCTAGGACTGGTCTAACGATTTGATTTTCTCAATTGTCCCATGGAATGCACCGTGATCCGAAATTACGAAGTGATGAAGAGTTCTATCAGTTAGACTCTTAGTTAGATATTGCCGAATTGAGTGGTCCAAAAATGAACGATGACACGAATTAGTTTTTTTTTTTTTTTTTTTTTGTACCATTTCGGCTTGACCGCTCCTAACGCCTTTTTCCACAAAGACTAGAGCATTTGTCTGCCCAGATTGGGTACTGTCGAGCACATCAGTGGTTTCACATATCAATTTGAATATGCCACTTATAAGTTTTATTAATTGTTGAATAAAAATTTCTCATCCGGTCTCACCCTTGATATTTCTATAGCATCTATAGTAACAAAATCACCATTCATGCTCTTTTCATACTCTTTTCCACGATGATTTTTTCTTCCATTCTATCTAAAATTAGATGTTGTTCATGCTTATGACAAAATATATAATTGTCTGAAAATCCATTTTCGACTCGGATTTCATAATTAGTATCAGCAAAAATTCACGCTATAAACGTCGAGCGCAGTAGCCCAGTATAGATTAGGTCAGATATGCATTCAGGAACTAAATAATAATAACAATAATAACAATAATAAAATGCAAATGAAAAAGGATTCGAATGCAACACATTCTCTTTCAATTATGTTCGTGGATATTGAAAAATCTTATCCTGTCTAATCTCGATTCCACAAAATTTCTGGGGTGCATATACAAAGGCGCGAAAACGTTGACATTCTAGCGTTATTATTTTTTTCATTTTTATTTTATCCTTTTGTTCGGCCGATTATTTTTAACTGCCGCTATATAATTATTTTTAAGCGGGCATACGCGATACAATATATACATATATATATATATACGTTGCGCGCTATAAACATTGCACCATGTTGGAGTTTTTAATCCCTACCACGATCCTCTTCGCAGTATCATGCTTGCAAACGTGCATTAAACGTTTTGGTATGCTACTGCAAATATACGAGTCGACAGAGGGAAATAGCGCATATACCAATGAACCGAGTGGAAAAAAAAACAAACACCCGATAAAAATAATGATGGTAAATGAAAATGAAAAACGAAGATTGAAACAAAAACCGATTCTTCGAAAATGTGTTCTCCATTATCCGCATGGGAAACGGCATGAAACACGTGGTTGTGCGACAAAATTTGTTTGATATATTTGAGATTTATTTCAGATAGTATTCATAGACATATATCTGTATGAACGGCGCGGATCTATATTGTATTGTAATATTGATAGCTGTCCCCTGCCTGTTTTAACACATCCAAGTAAATACGGACATATAAAAATATCACTGTATATAGATCTATTCCTATCTCGACCTACCGCCGTCATGGGAGGACAAAAAAAAAACTTTTATATGAATTGGTCGATTATATTCGAAACACCTCGCAGGATTAGCCTTATTATTGACCGGATGATGAGACCACCATGGGGCAATTCGACAATGACCGACTACTATACTTTCACCCTCTGCGAACAGCCCACCCCAGGTGCTTGTGCGCTTACCGCGCCGCCGTTTTGACGCAATACGACGGTATATTGTCGTGGAGTCTTATTGTGGCAAAAAAGGATTAGATACACTCGCTGAACATTTTGTTATATTAAATAACTGTATTTAGTCAGGAATTTTCACAAAATATTGGCGTATATGACAGTACTTCGTATCGAAAAGGCAGTAAAAGAACAATTATGTGGCAAATGAAGCTTGGTCGTTTGAATGCATGGTGAGGAGTAAACACCCATATTACGATATTTATCATTAAGATTTAACAATAGTTAAAATAATAAGTTTAGTACTGCAGAAATAAAGTATACTTCATTTGGTTCTTCAAATCGAATACAAATGTATTTCTTCTCGGACCATAGCTGTACATACAGTGTGTACACATTAGAGGAATAAAAATACTTTTCGATATATCTACTTTTACTGGCTGAATGTTATTACGGGATATAGAATGTTATGTAAATAAAAACAAACATAAAATATTCCTACAACACTGGACTAAAACTTCGTATTAGTAAAATTTCTTCCTGCGATGATTATTCTCTACATGTAAATCATCGTATTGATTTCTCGATTAATAATTAAATGCGTTTCAAATTGTGACTTTATTTCAGAGAAAATTTTCTAACTATAACGTTTGATATCAAAATGTTGGAATAGCAACGATAATTGACATTATCACAACAAATCAATTCATTGATGTGCTGAAATCCCAATGTCTAAACATATATTTTCTCGTCAAACCACATCGCATACAGGGTGTCTCTACTGGAATGAATCAATAAACAAAAAATTATCGAGAAAAAAATTCTGTTTTTTTGTATGGAAAAATTAGAAAAATTTGTGACTCATATGAATGAGTCACAAACAGTTAATAATACATCGTTCTCGTAGTTGAATGAACCTATTCCTAATGAAGAATGACACAATTAATAGTCTCTACAATTTCCGAGCAATACAAAATAAAAAATATTATTCATCCTTCGGTTTACAAAGAGTTAACAACAACAATGAAAATTCGTATGACAATAACGAAGGAAAACAAATTTATCTAAAGATGAAATTTCATGTTGCTGTCAAACACTTTTAAAAGATAAAGATGAGGCAGCCAACGAGACTGCAACATATATGTTATTACAAAACAATGACGAGAGAGAATAGCATCCTTTCAAAGTTGCTCCCACAACGGAGAATTTTTTTTCTCCACTTTCAATTTCATGGATGCGTTTCCATATTTTTTTCTCCCATGAATATGAAAGGCAATAATAATTTAGATGAAGTTGGGTTATCTATATGCTTGAGTGAAGAAAAGAGAGAGAAATAAGAGGATGGAAAAGCAGAGTGACGATAGATAAAAAAGATCTTACTTACGACGCAAGCACTCAAAAGACTCCATTGAAATGATCGACTTTAGTAGCCCTATGTGAAGTCGGCAATGGACAAAAAAAAAAGAACGATGTGGGGAAAGAGTTTCGTTAAGTAAGCGCGATAACGAATATATCTAAAATTTCGTTGTGAATATATCGAAGGTTATAAGACATTTTAACCGTAAAATACGACTTAGTCACTTAGAACCTGACAATATATATAGCTGTAGGCTACAGTGTGGTTGGAGTTATGATGGTAATGTATATCTACTCATAAACAGAAACAACTCTTTTTCTATCATATATAGATGTTGTAAGCCATTGAAAAAATTGAAAAACCCCATATGACTTTAAAATAATGCACGTTACCATAGATATAAACGTATGCAGAATAACTATCTTTCACTTTTCAGATCTCCATCAAGTTCATTAAATAGAGCATATAATGATGAACATAACAATGCCGAAGCGTTATTCACGAGTTTCGAAAATCGAACATGATTTGCCAAAGATGTTCAGTGAAAATGCATTGGCACAGTCGGTATGCAAAGGATGCAGAATGGTGGGTGAGAGTGAGTACAAATGGCGAGCACGAATCTTGTGGGATGAGTATATGTACGAGTATGAGTTAACTTATATGCATTCCAACATCGTGCCGCGAATTTTCCTCTGGAAGGAAGGATTTAGCATAATTCTGAACCAAGAGATGGTGATGTACGCTTTGTCAAGAGCGTATACTATCTTGGGCTGCTGCTTGACTCCCGCTGCTTTCTATCCATCTTTACCTCGCGTCGACATTGTCCATATTCTTGGTATCTCCCTCGCACCTCAAGCCACACCGTATTACGATTTACCATCCTAACGCTCCATGGCACCCAACGTTGGTCCATTTGCTTCGCAGTTTCACTCCAGGTCGCCATGACAACCTAGTACCCTATTCTTCCCTCATGACGTCCATTCAGCTTTCTCTCTCTCTCTCTCTCTCCTTCTCTATCTACCGCCCGTTGGTATATACACATATTACCCTATCTCCATATATTTTCATCACTTTCCTTCATTCACACACTCACTCAGTCACTATCTCCCTAAATTGCATTTATTGACCTCAACTCTTTGCCATCACTTTTTTTATTCACTATTCTTAATTATTACAACTTGTCAAAAAACTTAAATCGACTCAATACTTACATTCAATCAACTTTCTCTTTGAATTAGATTATGTTACCATTTTTTCTCCATTGCATTACCTTTCTTAAGTGATTATAATACCCAGCAAACGTTGACAGCATGATTAAAAATAAAGGTGTCAATCATTGTAGCGAGTTACTTTAACCTACAAAGCAGGTCATTAATTTGCTGTCAATATCGATGAAGTTGATGGTAAGTACGTTTCTATAGGACAAAGAGCTACGATTCAATCACGCATCGTTATTACTCTAGTGATCGATTCAAGTTGGTGGTAATTATGATGGGTGCAATTGCGATGGATTGAAACTACAATATGATGGTGAACAGCGGTATGCAATACCTAACGTACAAGATTTGAATCTGTACCGCACTACACCTGGATCGCAATGATGAAGTGTCGGAACGTAAATGGTGTTATTCAGTCCCACGACGAATTGCAGCCATACACATACAAGATAGTCTATAGAGGAAGCATATCTGCCCTCTTCTCCAACTAGGGAATTTCTGTGGCTGGGTTCGCGCATTTGTCGACTAATCGAATTTACGAGCTGTCGTCTGTCTCTCCACATTTTCATCCCATTTCTCCACTTTGGTTTATCCCCTTGTCTCTCATCATATGCCTGCTTTCTCTCACTATTCCATATTCTTCCACCAGCCAGCATTGTGGCCATTCTCTCGGTCGATTTAGCGCTGAGCGGTCATTCTCGCGCTACGGCTGGTTTCATCCTCCTGAAATCGACTCAAGTTTCACGACAATAGTTTGCCAAATGTTGCGGTCAACCACCACCTATCTAATTGGAAAGTTCCAGCAGAAACGAGATACATCGCGAGTAAAATGAAACATTTCAGGTAACATTGTCACTACGATGAATTTACTACTTTCCACATAAGACTCAGTTACCGATGTCCATAAAGAGATATAGTGACATACTGTTGGTAATAATATAATGATATTCAAGTGCGCGAATTGACAATTGAAGCCTAATAATTGCTAATAACATTTTTAGTTTAAAACAGGGGAATAAAGTTTGCATTTACAATGATGGAGGGAAGGGTCGGCCAACGGAATAGACGCGATCGATATGGGCAAGAGTCGACGGCCGCCGCTCAACGAAGGTGGCTCTGTGTAACGTCAGCGTCGAAGAGCTCTAGCAGCAGCAGTAACAGCGGTGGCAGCAGCGGAACTACTACCACCACTACGACTACCATCACCGTCACTAGTGAGGTGAAGCTTCTAACCGGCAGAGCAGTATATAGAGTGGATGAAAACAGCGTTTGCGCAGCGCCCGAAGAAACGATTCCTCTAACGGGCTATCTCAAAGCAGCCGTCGTCGAGTCTATAGTCCATTGGGAAAAGAAGATGATGGGTGGGATGGGGTTATGTACATGTGTACATGAATGTGTATCGATCTCACATAGAGCATTATCGCCGAAGCCGAGCTCGCGCATACCCCTCAAACTCTCGCCAACCGCGCCGGAAAGGACTTTTCATATTTTATCGAGAAAAGGGTTGCTATAGCTAATGCACTATATATTTTCACTATTCTTTTTTTGGCTCTAGAGTTTGTCTCTTTTTTTCCTTTTCTCCCTGCTATTATATATATAGAGAGCTACAATTTTATTGCTCTGTTCTGCCGTCGTCGTGCTCCAGTTATATCTATGATAATGTCAGGTATGACGTTACGATGTGCAGGTTACACATTGAACGTATGGACCTATAGCATTTGGAATAGAGTCGTCTTAGGTGTATGTGAAAACTATGTTGATGATGAAGACCTGCTTCTCTTTGGTTAGTATATTGAACAGTATATCGGATGTGGAATATACATGTATATGGATACATGAAAAAGTTCTGCATTATTTATGAATCTGTTCGCTGTGAATTTTGATCAACGTCCGTCAACAAGCTTCTGCGTGTTAAGATAATTTTTGAATAAACTACATAACTTATCTTGTTGGATAACATATACCAAGAATTTAGAATCACACAGTTGTGCTAATACAAAGTGTATAATATGAGTCTGGAAAGTTTCGCCTTGGGTGATATTTCAGCCTTGAAGAAAACTTATATTAGATTATATTGGGACGATCTATTTAATATTTCATATTCATTGGTGGTGAATACTCAGTTGAAGTTCAACATTTTCGTTATATTCTATGTGAATACATATATATAGATCTATATTTTTTGGTAATTTATGAATAATTTTTAAATCATGATCTGTCCAAGACTTATTCAACTACTCTTCATGCAGAGCAAAAGTTTACACGAACGACATTGTAATTTTTATATCATCATTATTACTCACACAAAATGAAACTCATTGCGCATAGTTTTCAAATAATACCGCCCGGAACTTGTCAATCCCACTAAATAAAGCAAAATACGGAGATGAAGTTTTCAACAGTTGCAAATAAAAGACGGGAATTTTTCGTGTCTATGTACCAATCGATCATATTACGAATTGAGCTCCACAAGCATTCCTAATCAATGGTGAATACCCAATTCGCATGATTATTATTGTATATTTTCCGACGACAATCAAACGAATATGAAGTATTTGAATATGCATTTTCACAAAAAAATCACCGACAATTCAGCCTTAAAAGCTTCCGTGATGCATGGCAATAAATTGACTCAGGAGAACTCTCAGCCATACGACAGCTTTCGATGCCACAATGAGTTAGGATCGACATATTCCTTAGTTATATTCACATCACCGATATGATCTTTATCGTACGCCGGAAGCCAGGCGTACATAGTCACTGAACAGATCAATAGTCAAAGACTCAACAGCCCAAGAGTCAGAGTATTGGTATACGCCCAGATCGTCCGTGAACCTAATGCCATGCAGGATTCGCTAATCTAGGATTAGTGAGTCGGTCATTATTCGGTGTCGCGTGATCCCAATGCTAGGTGGAAGGGACCTCACAAGCCCTATCCTGGTGATCACGTAACGCGACGCATTTATCCACCGATATGTCACGAACCTGAGCATGCACGCGTACATCTAAATTCTGGACGTTGATGGCATTGGCTCTGCGCGTTACATAGCCCCTGTGTGTAAGCACACTATGGGCTGTGTAGAAAATACCGTGTAATTTAATGCTGAGTTGAAACTAGGTTACTTTGAGTAACTAGAGGTCGATAAATTTGATGTTAGGTATGGATGAACATACACATTTATATGTATGTATATAGTCTCGGTTCAGATCAATACCACAGTATTTGCGAATGCGAAAAGACATAAAACCCATCCATACCAATACTCAAGTTAGTATTGGATAATGCACCATTTGCGCCGAAAGCTTGGAATACTTTTGGACAACGCCCAGTACACCAAAAAAAAATTATTACACAATGTTTAACCGTGCACGTGTCATGTATATTCACTTCCGTGGCAAGTAGGGGCAGGCGAATGTGGAGAGTTAGTTGAATTGAAAGACTCATCCAGAGTGGAAATCCACGCTTCTCTCGGCCTGATAGGTATCGATCCCGCAGTGACTCTATTCAGTTCATCCGACTCTCGATATACATACCTCTCTCCCCCCCCCACTCTCCTCTCTCTCTCTCTCTCTCTCTCTCTCTCTCTCTCTCTCTCTCTCTCTCTCTCTCTCTCTCTCTCTCTCTCTCTCTCTCTCTCTCTCGCTCTCTCTCTCTCTCTCTCTATCCACTTCCCCCTGTCCTTCTTTTCTCCAGTATGTGATACTACAGGGAGAACGTGTGTGCTTGCGAAAACACCGATATCGTTATTTATGTATCGCGCACCAAGGCAGGCCGCTATATCTCCCGTCACGGGACACCAGTGGTGCTCCCCAGCGACAATCTATCCCTAGTATCACGCACAGACACTCACACATACACTCACGATCGAATGTATCTACACTCGGTGGTGATCGTTACAGTGCAGAGCATTCGCCAGGGGCTTCAGACCGCACCCTCAATGTTATGTCAAGAAGTTCCAGATTTTTTTTTCCACTGTAGGAAGTATCTACGAGATCTGTGGCACCTTTAAATCCGCCCGTTTTCGAATCCCTCCATCGTGAATGTATCTTTCACGGAATCTACCCTCATTGCTTGCTATTCCAATTCTGCCACGATGGCGAATCACTCGGATTTCCTTTTACGGCCACTTGATTCCGTTTGCGCGCCGTACTTTTGGGGGAGATCACCAATGGGATTCATAGTGTCACATATAATTTTTGGAATTTCGACACCAATCATGAATGTTTCATATCCGCATCATAACTATACAATTATAAAATTGTTGTGCCTTGACGTTAATTTTCCGTACTAAGGATCTACGACGGAGAAAGTTGATAATTCATGGAGGAGGAAAATGCGTGATAAAAATCAACCAATGGAAGGAGGGAACGTGAACTCTCGTCAAAGATTTTCCAAACGCAAACCTGTTAACTTTTTGCCATGATATCTGCTCCTCGCTACCTCAACGTCTCTGCTTTACTGAAGTTTTTTTCGTTCACAATTTTTTTTCGCTGCTTCACTAAGGGATGCTGAGTTGGAACTTCGATTCTATGAGACATCCTTTGACAAGAGCAGTGATTAGAGATGATTTCATTTTTTCAGATTACCCCTTTTCATCTTTCCCACCAATAGTTCTCATTATTATAAAGTCACTCACAAAGTGAGTAACCATGAGCGCAGTCCCTTTCACTTATATCTTCTGCTCTTTCTTGTTCACTCTGGCTCCATATATTTCATGTCATTGTGGAGAATTCAACTATTTATGAGACCAACTTGATCTGATGCTCACGATTGACAGTGCTGGATTGAACGGGCTGGCCACAGAAAATGATCAATCGCCACGAATTTATACGGAATATCTTTGTGTTGATTTGAAGAATAACGCGACAGAGTGGAACCAATTCGCGAGTTTTGGAATTATGTAAATGGTATTGAATTGATAGTTGGCTAAATTTTCATCAATTCACTGTACTTTTTGTAAAGTAATTTGGTTGAATTTGCGAAGTCAGCAGATTGAGTGGGAAAATTGATGGTTTGTTTCCGCCATGCATCAATCAAACATGAAATTTTTTTCTGCCATCGTGAGATATGAGGCTAGTAAAAGGTGAGCGCTGCATGGAAAGGAGCACAATGTGTAAGATGTGAAAATTGGGAGGAAAAAAATATTTGACAATCGTTCCATGTATAAGGATCATATGAATATGTAAATTTTCGTTGGTTCTTTGGAAAGAAAAATTCGAAGTCACTTTAACGATGGGGGCGAATAGATTGCGCGCGTACGCAGGCCATCCCCGTCATAATATTTTCCGAGCTCGCATTTACCCACCACTACTATCACACCCATTCCTATCATACGAATTAGTTCTGCCTGAAAGTAAGATTAGCAAATTTGCAATCCGCCGCGCGGGCCACTGAGCACCGACAGTTATTCCCGGTTAGATGCGCATTACTCGTTGAAATATTAATTTTTATTCTGGGGGTGAAGAAGTATCGCCGCAAAACTTTCTCTCGCACACTTTTGTCATTGATATTTAACCACCCTTGGATGGCGCCGCATTAAACGATTCAGGAAGAGATTTGGAAATTGTATTGATATCGAAAATCAAATAAAACTAATTTTTGTGTAGAATAGAAGTTCATACCTGGTTGTTCCTCATAAATTCAACGTGAGGACATATCAAATCTAGGCTGGGGGTTTCGTCATACACAACTACTCGTCTGAATACAATTTCTGAATGATCATGAAAAACTACAATTCTGCCGGAAACATTCCAACCTGAAATATTGTTTTATAGATTCGAGGAGTCGAAGATTTTTTTTCCATAAGATGCATGTGGAAATTATATTCATACAGAGCATACTAGAACGAAAATTTCTGATAGGAATATTATCTTTGCACAGAATGAAATATTGGGGCTATCCCTATATCTCGCTTGGTCTGGAGCTTTCAGACATATTGCCCTACTTTTTGTTTTTCCAGTATATTTCTGACGACTTTAAATATCGACCGGGGG